>JABSTQ010000909.1:0-24265 GCA_013358835.2 Ixodes persulcatus
GGATTACTGCAGAACTTGAAGTCCTAAATATTGATAATAATGTGATGCACTGGTTACGAGATTACCTAGCTTCAAGGCAGCCACAGGTTGTGGTAAACGGGACATGTTCGGGTCGTGTCTTTGTAACATCTTGCGTGCCACAGGGATCTGTGTTGGGGCCGCTTCTCTTTCTCATTTATATCAATGATATTTTCCGAGGAATTGAATCAAAAATACGTCTATTTGCCGATGATTGCGCATTGTACAACGCAGTGCCTGGTGAAACGGATTTCACACAGCTTATGAGAGATGTTAAACGAATTGAATCATTGTGTAGTAACAATAAGATGTCATTGAACGATAGCAAGTGTGTTCATGTGTGCTTCACAAGAAAACAAAATAAATTGACTCATCAGTACTTCACTAACAACGAAAATATTAGAATGGAACCATCTTATAAATATTTGGGTGTTATATTTGCCGAAGACGGAACATGGACAGCGCAAGTGAACAGTGTCGTTTCCAAGACAGGCAGGGCTCTAAGTTTTTTAGAGCGCAACCTGAGACATGTAAGCAAAGAGCTTAAGGAAGCAGCGTATAAAGCGTATGTTAGACCGGTATTGGAGTATGCCTGTCATGTGTGGGATTCGTCTTACCAGGTTCGTACTAGTGCTATAGAACGTATTCAATCTGTTACTGCTCGATTTGTCCAGGGAAGATACGATCGTTTCAGTAGCACAACTGAAATAAAAAAGAAAATGGAATGAGTCCATTTAAATGAACATCGTAAAAGGCTGCGCCTCAAATTGTTTTACTCGGTTGATCACAACCAAACAGGAATTTGTGCTGCAAAGTGTCTGCATTCACCATCTTACCGTTCTGCTCGTACAGACCATTGTTATTAGGTTCAGCCGTATTTCTCCAGGACAAATATTATGAAACACTCGTTTTTTGCACGAACAATCGCATAATGCAATTCATTACCGGCGTAAGTGGTGTGTCGCGAATATCTGGCTCTTTTTTTTAATGCATTGTGCCCCCCTGCAATAATGGCTGTATAGGCGCCGCGGGTTTTTTTATGAATAAAGAATAAAGAATAAAAAAAAAACCTGTTCGTTGTGTATTTATTGGCTTTTCAAAGGCGCTGTATTGCAGCAATCATAGAATCATTTTGGCGAAAATTTATACTTAACGTTTCTGTGGTCATACTTTACAGGTGATTAAATCGTTTCTGGAGCATCGATTGCAATACGTTTCTTTTAAGGCAAGCTCATCACTTACAAACCTATCTTCAGTGGTGTACCGCAGGCTAGTATATTGTGTCCTCCTCTCTTAAGTATAGGCAAATTTTTTTTAAAGAGTTAAATTCATGTGAAGCGAAATTGAGATAAACAAAAAATCCTGCGATATTCCACTCTGTGAAGGTGGATGACTAGCGAAGATGTTCAGCACACGACACAGACCCGCCCGAGGAGCCGGAGGAAACTAAACAAACGCGACGGGACCGCCACCCGTCGGAAAGTAGACAGGCGTCACGGGACCGCCAACCCGGGAGAGCGGAAGGAAAGAAAACTACGCACGCAAGCAATTTGAACGACGACAAAGAGGTGGTGGTTTGAGCGTCGACATGAACGACGCGGGTCGCACAGCGACAATTCTTTGAAAAACCTTTATTATCTACCTGAGTGTCTACTGATCTTTAAAATGGTGCCTATTGATAACTAATCTAGTGAAATGACAAAATACCCAAGCATGAAGGAGAATGCAGGAAATGGTGCTTCAACCTCCGCCTGTGCGGGCGTCTTTAGCAGTAACTGTCCTTAAGCAAAAGCCTAAAACAATTGACATCTTGCACGGGCGTTCGTCAACGCTCTATTTTGGTTGTTTACTTCGGATCTTGACACGCGGAAGGCGTGTGCGTGCAGCTCTAGCGGAGTGCGAGCGTAAATTATTTTGTCACTACACACGAAAAATCTACGGAACCCTGTGCCCCGGCCACCTTAACATTGTATTTTCTCGAATATGAAAGATTTCAGAATATAACCTTTAGTAAACTATGAATCCTCAGATATGCTCGGAATTTCAGTCAACATTGGTCTATTGTCGGTTCCTAGATTTTTAGAGCGCAGCTCTTAGGCGCCCGTTTCCGGCTTGAGCGGCGTCGGCGTCGGCGTCGCCGTCGGCGTAATCGCGCGGTGCATCATGGGTAAATTTCCCCGCTAAATTTAGCGGAAAAATATCCCCGCTAAATTGAGCGGAAAAATTTCCCCACTAAATTTAGCGGAAAATTTTTCCCGCTAAATTTAGCGGAAAATTTCGCCGCTAAATCTAGCGGAAAATTTTTCCCGCTAAATTTAGCGAAAAAAGTTCCCCGCTAAATCTAGCGGAAAATTTTCCCCTAAATGCGGGAGAGCAGGAGAACAGGAGGGGCATTGCCCCCTCTCCGTACCTTCCCCTCCTCCTCCTCAAGAGCTGCGCTCTAATTCGGCGTTACAGGGAGTTGTAAACGGCTTTAATTTTTCATCGCCTGATATACCTATATAATATTATCAATATTAATTCAGAAACTAAATTCGTAAAGTGCCCCGATGCCACAAGTATATTTTTTCTTGGCAAAAAATTCTGATTTTTTTTTCGACAAGGCGGACTTGTGCTTGGGTCTGAAATGTTGAGCAGATCTTATTTGATTCAAATAAAGTTTGAAAAATCAAAATCCATGGCTGCCCCCCCCCCCCCCACTTCGTCTAAAAAACAAAGTATTCACCCTTAAGAGAAACCTGAACTTAACGGCACCATGACAGAACAGCACGGTCAAAACAGCACGCGACGAAACAGCACAGCGTCAAAACAGGACATCGCCAATAAGCTAGGGTTTGGCGTTTTCGGTTCTTATGATCTTAAAATGCGGCGCACCTTTTTGGGTATTTATTCCAGACAGAGGTTTTCGGTTTATTGCGGTGAATATCTGTAGACTCATAAACTTCTCGGTTATTTTCTGTTTATTGTCCAAAACCAGTATACTGACAAAAATGCAATATTTAAAAGCATTTGTTTAAAATATATAGTGAGTAAACCAGGTACTGATTTTCTTTTTTGGTGCTGTCTGTGGCAGCCGACACGACCTGTTCTGCAAGACGCACTGCGGCCCTATCGTGATCTGACATTATCGTCGTGTGCTCGTATTTGTACACAGGACGAGCATGAGCTTCACTACCACTTCGGTCGGAGAGGCAAATAATAAAATCAAGAAATTTCCAAGAACTGTACTCAGTGTGTTCTTTCCCCATTTTCACTACTGCGGGAGGTGGTAAATTCGCGCCGACCACAAAACACTCAATAAAACGATCGTATTTATGCCCTCCTCTAGTAGGCGGAAGCTAGGTGCGTTAAAAAACGCGCGGCATTTACGGACGCCCTTGATTTTCATTTTTCAGTTCAAAATTAAACTCTCTTCTTTAAACAAAGAATTCGGCACAAAAATTGTTATCGGGTGAAAAACACAGATATTGTCCTGAAAATCCCTGCACCCCCGGAGCTTTTGTAAAACGTTGAACCGATCTCTGAAACAAGCTAGAAACTGCGAAAGGAAGTGATCATACGTTCAGAAATGAGTCCCCCCCCCCCCCTCCCCTCCTAACGCCCTCGAAAATACTGACCTTTTTCAGTTGAAACCGAATTTTGAAAAATTAATCGCGGCTCTAAAAGTAAACGGTTGCCAAATAAGATACACTCATCCCTACTATATTTGAATTAAGATAAGAAACTTGATCGAAACTCATCCTTGCTGAGGTGTTTGGCGAGCGAAGCTGTTGGACACCATGGCAAATGATGTTACGGGTACATTTGATCGGTGACCATTTTTTTCTGCTGACTATCAACGACTCGGAAAAATCCGACAAATTAAACAACAACTGCTTCGCTCTAAAAGGAAGTTCGAACAATTGTATTTAATTGCTTAAAGCTTTCCGCCGGTCACCTTGCGGGAATGCTTTACGCTGGATGCCGATCGGTAACTCCTCCTGTGCTAGAAATTGTAAACATTCACTACCAACTTCCGTGTATTCCAAACTGTGGGTCTGACAGATTCAGTGGGTGGTCAAGAAGCAATTGCTGCCATCAGTATTGTTTTCTTTGTGCATTTCAGTTTAGCTAGCTTCAGCATACATTTTGTTTACGTGAACTGCTACTAGTACTCATCATTGAAACTTACTCTTGTAGCCGCGCCGCTTTGACGCTGTGTTGTTTGAACGCGTGCTGTTTTGGACGAGCTGTTTTTTCGCGTGTTGCACTGTCGCGTTCCTGATCTTAACCTCAACAGAAATTGATATTGCGAAATATATTAAGGTTCTTAGTGAAATGTTCTTCAAATAATATGCTATCAAATAACCGCATAAACTACATTATAAAAAGCTATCACACGTTGTTTTCACGTAAAACGTCATCGTTATACTTTACCGAAAAACGCTAAAGTAATGGTTTATAATGTTCCGTTCTATTCCCACCTAAGTTATTGTCATTATGTTTCGGGCACAACCATTTCAAGGAATATTGAAAGGGTACACCTGTGACAAACGAAAGCAGTAAGGGCTATGGGCCATATTTCACTGCAGCATCACACATCAGACATACGTGCTAAGAGAGTAGCGCAAAAAAACGGGAGACAGAAGTAGAACACAGGACAAGCGTTAACTTGCAGATAAAAGGTATATTGAAAACTTCCACCGAAGAAACATATATATTGCAAAACGGATGTGCCAGAGCGTCACAATCTATATTGAATAATAATAGTAATAATAATAATAATAATAATAATAATAATAATAATACATTTATTTTCGAGGACTATACTCATGACAAAGCAGTGAGGTTCGTCAAAGCCGACATGAACTTGTGTGACTGAACCCTTTTTGGTAGAATTGGTAACATAGTCGGTCAAGAAAAAAAAAAAGAAAAAAAAGTTGAGACACTAGACGACCACTTCAGCAGTACTGATCAATATAAATTATTAGAAGAAAAAAATGTCTGATGTTATGCATACAGACACAGGAGAAAAAAGAGTTAAAATTGGTTTGTCCGTCTGGTCACGGGACATTGAAAAAAAATCGACACAAAAATTTGAGGCACAGAACTTCGGGATGAGGAGTCTTGCAGAGTGAACAAAAAAGGCCACACTCACACGGCACGTCTGTTCACGGCACATTCAAAGATCGACACAAAAATATGAGGGACACAACTTCCAGGTGATGAGTCTATCGAAGTCGCACAAACATGCACCGCAGAGATGTGAAAAAAAGACAGTTATACTTTTTCTTTTAGTATATGCATATTGCGTAAGCGCTTTTTTAGTTTTTTATTTGACGTAAGGTCCCAGAGATCTGCTGGTAATTGATTAAAAATGTGTGGAACGTAAAATTAACGCATAATTTTGCCATACCGTGTGTAGCATTTCGGAACGAGATATTTGGAAACGTTCCGTAGTTGACGTGAGACGGGACGAGGAGATTTAAAGTCGTCAGACCGGTAGTGATTGATCACAACTGTTTCTAAAATAAGAGATCTCAAGTTCGGCATTGACAATGTCTCAAAAAGGTCTAAATGAGAACAATTGAGGTTATACCACACGCTTTTCAAAATCCCCTTTAAGATATTGTCTATTTTAGTTTGCCATAAATTCGAGCATGAACCGAAAACAGTTATACCATAGTGCAGGTGAGTATAGGCTAACGAATAAGCAACGCGTTTGCGTAAGCCGAGGGCATGAAAGTTTTGAAGTTATAAAAAAGACAAGAAACGCTTCTCAACTTCGAACATTGTTTCGTTAGATGAGAATTCCACGAAAGGTCGGAGTCGAAGTGTAAACCAAGGTATTTTACAGAGTCGGAATACGGCATTTCAGCACAGTGACACGAGCTACA
Source organism: Ixodes persulcatus (assembly GCA_013358835.2). Lineage (NCBI taxonomy): Eukaryota > Metazoa > Arthropoda > Arachnida > Ixodida > Ixodidae > Ixodes > Ixodes persulcatus. Next base: position 5,895 of record JABSTQ010000909.1, read on the forward strand.
GTTTGATGTGTGTAGCAAAAAAGGAATATTTAAGCACACTACTTTCAAGGGATTGCGAAAGCAGACGAGTTTTGTTTTTGACACATTTATAGAGATCAAGTCACGAGAAAACCAGTCCATGACTTCGTTGGAGGATTGTTGGAGCATCTGAAGCGCTTCTGGGTAGGAAGTATTAGGTGTTAATAAAAGGGTGTCATCTGCATATTGGTAAATGATGCAGTTTGAAACCACGCTATGTATGTCATTGACATAGATGTTAAACAATAGTGGAGAAAGAACGGACCCTTGCGGAACGCCAGCTTTTAAACTAACTGTGGAACTTTGCACACTGTTCACCGAAACCAACTGTGTGCGCCCAAGCAGAAAATTTTCTAAAAGTGACAAGAAAGGTCCACGGAATCCAATGGCTGAAAGTTTGCTAAGTAGTATAGAGTGATTAACAGTATCAAACGCTTTTGACACGTCAAGGAAGCATGCGCAAGTGAACAAGTTATTCTCAAAGCCATAATTTAAGTCATCAGAAAACGTGTCCAAGAGAGGTTGTGTTCCTCGGCGAGCTATAAAGCCATACTGACTCGGAGACATGATTTGACATTTATCAATAAAGGATGCCATGGTCATATAAATATATTTTTCTAATATTTGTGACAGACATGGGAAAATAGATATTGGGTGATAGTTTTCTACCTTACTTCTCTGAGCTCCATTAAATAGGGGTTTAACAACAGCAGTTTTTAATGCATGAGGTATGATACCAGTCTCGATTATATTGTTGAAAAGTAAAAGGAGTGTATCGTTAATGAAAGTGAAATTTCTTCGAAGATCACTAAGGCGTATTTTATCTATTCCAGGGGATTTGTTGAATTTGAGGCTCAGTATTATAGATCCTAAGTCGCTTGCTGTCATGTAAGGAAGAAAAGCGGAAGCAGAGTTCGAGTTAGGAATAGATGAACTAATTGAGCTTTTTTTGGATGTTCCGGAAAAAGAAGCTAAGAAATCGTAAAAACGATTGGCAGCAGCAAGTGAGTTAATACCAAAGGTGTTTTTAAAATGCTTCCTTGCACGTGCGGGGAAACACCGCGCAACTCGTTGATCAATGACCAAGTTTTAACAGCATTGCGCCGAGATTCAAAAACTGCTTTTGAAAATAAGCCCGTTTACCAGAGCGAATGAGTGCGCTAACTCTATTGCGGATAGATCTTAATTGTACATGCAGGCTTTGGTTGTGTGGTGAGCGGCGGCAGCGTTTCCAAGAAATTTGTTTAAGTTTAATTGCAGCTAATATGTCATTGTTAAGCCAGCGTAAATTGGAGTTCCTCTGCTTTAAAAAATTACTTTTTTCATGCGTTAGCAAACTTCTGGAAGAGTTCAGCAAAGGCAGAATAGATTTCTGAAAGACACACAGACCGTTGGAATGTTACCCAGTCATAATCGGAAACATGCTTGTCAAATCTCTAATAATAATAATAATAATAATAATAATAATAATAATAATAATAATAATAATAATAATAATAATAATAATAAGGCTTTATTTTCCAGTGCCCACAAGCAACCTAGCGGTTTACTGTGTGGTGCACAAACATGAATGAAGTATTATACTGTGAGGACCGGTAGGCTGATAAAGAATGTAAAAAGGTTTTAGTAAGATAGAACTGGGTTAGATGGCGGCATAACGCAACGAGGCGACCGAGAACAACTGCACGCGCCAGTCCTTGAGCGCGTGGGCACGATGAACGCCAGACCAAATTGCGGGTTTTGCCGTCTGGCTCACAATACAAATAAGATAAAAATACAAATAATAAAAGAAGAATTGACGACGAACAAAAGCAAGTAAAACAAAACTGAAAACACAAAAAAACTAGGGCTAGGCCTGACTTGGCCTGCTTAAGGCAAATGCATCCATTCTAGTAATTATTGCATAAAATCCCGATGTGCAATAAAAATATCGAAGTTAATCTGATGAGCATTATTGAAATCAATTAGAAACATCAAAAGAGAAGACACAGATGATGTACAGGAGGGGTAAAAATTTGATTTGCTCCTAATGAGTCGGGGTGCAACATGGAAGTCAAGACACTGCAATACGTACGTTGAGTTTACCTCACCATAGGCAACCTTGTGTAAAAACATAATATCTCGGTACTGTCTTCTCACAGTCAGTTTACGCAATAGAAACCTGTGAAGCAATGATTCATAGTGGTAGAAACACCCCCTTCCTATATACCTATCATAGACAATTCTAATCATTCGCCTCTGTACATTTATCACGATAGCTTGCGCGATAGTCAGTGAATTCCAAACCACAGAGCCAAATTCTAACCGTGATCTAACCAAAGACTTATACAAATGCAGTAAACATGGAGGTGCAGAAAATTGGCGACATAAACGTGAAATCATACTTAATGCTCTAAACGCTGCATTTACTGTTGTAACAGCATGATTATTAAAAGAAGGTGCGCTGTCAAGACAGACGCCAAGATCTCTGATAAACGATACAGGGGGAATTGGGACGCCACCAACCGTGTACCCAAAGGAAATTTTGTCGCGCTTTCTAGATTGCACAATAGATCTTGTTTTTTGTGCGTTCAGTGACAGTTTTCCGCACACCATTTAAAAATCGAATCTACATCATCTTGAAGACTGGAACAATCAGATACTGACTGGACACTTATGAAACGCTTAAGGTCATCAGCGAAAAAAAAGAATTTTGGCATTCATAACGCAAGAAACAATGTAATTTATAAACAAAATTGAGCCCTGCGGCACACCGGAACTGGATATAAACTCATTGAAGTAGCTACCGAAAGCACGAACCGAATTGCGGCGATGACCGAGAAAGTTCGAAAACCAGGCGCAGAGGTGCGGGTTGAAGCCATGCATAGCACGATTATGTAAAAATAATGTGTGATTAACCCGGTCGAAAGCTTTTGACAAGTCAAAGAAAATCGCGTCAACCTGGCCTCTTCCGGAAATTACTGGAGCGCAGTAATTCAAGAATGAGCATAAATTTGATTCTACGGACCTGCGCTTCAAGAAACCATGCTGGAATTCAGATATCTTTCTGTTCAAATAAAAGTAAATCCGCTTATGCACTACTTTATCGAAAACCTTCGGGAAGCCGCATAACAACGAAACAGGACTGTAATTATTAACTAAAGTAGAATGATCGGCTTTAAAAACAGGCACAACCACCGAGTATTTCCAGAGCTCAGGAAAGTTAGCCTGAGTTAGGGACAGCTTAAAAATATGCTTACACACAGGTACAAAAAGAGAGGAGCAACCCTTAATAAAAAACTAGGTATTCCATCAATACCATTAATACCGGTCAATAATTTAGGTTTAAGATTACTTATGGTTTTTAAAATGTCGTCATCGTCAACCCTAAATGTAGGCAGAAGGTTCCCACAGTGGATACCAACGTCACAAAAAGCGCCACTTTGTTGTGTAGGCGAATGACAAGAACCAAAAAAATTGACAAAACGATTTGCAATTTTTCCTGGCACACGGTGATAACAGGCATCATCACGAGTACAGATAGTTGGTCGATTATCGCGCAAGTGGAGTTTGGTGAAGCGCCAAAACTTCCTAGGATTTTTATTCAGACTATTTTAATGCCATTTAGGAACAACCGGTTATCCTGTTCGCAAAGTGTTTTGACCAGACTACGATATATACTGAACTTTTGATAACATATCTGCAAGAAATTTTCTTAAACATATGATGATGGTGTAGTTTCTTTGGGATTGCAATTAGTAAATGTTTTGAAAACTAACTCGGATAATGAGAGGAGCGTGCCCGTTGTTTCGGAATAAATAGCTCGAGTGCGCCTTTGAGAACTCACGTCATTTAACTAGAAGAAGAGTCAACTTCACTATCTTTAAAGACATCCGACCAGTCATATTGCTCCAGATATTGGTACAGACCAAGATACTTGCCACGGGAGTACGAGTATTCAACTGAATGATTGTTTGCTCGTTCTTTGCACGATATACAAACTTTCGTAGTAAAATAAGGGGGATAAGTATCAACAGGCACTAAAGGGTTTGAAGCGGGAATTGCAATCTTAAGCGGGGAGTTCGATAAGCACATGTCAAGCAGAGTTCCGCAAGAATTCTAAGATGTGTTACACTGACAAAAATCTAGAAAGCTTAAAAATGAAAGCAACCAGTAAGCCTTTTTGGAAGTCACGCTCGCCATGAAGGAAACGGTACCCGCTGCCCAGTCAATCCCTGGCAAATTAAAGCCGCCATATATCTGGTCGCGATACTTAGTAAAATATACCGTTTTCTGAAGTGACTCGAAGTGTTCAATGAAGGCTGCGTCATCATACAAAAGAGGGGAATAGTAATTGCCAACAAAATAGGTGTAACCATCACTCACTGAAATCTCGACCCAGACACACTCCGCATGATATTCCAAATCCAACGTCCCGTGAGACTGAACCACACACTTCACTGCAGTAAGCAGACCACCCCCAATTTCATGCCTGTTCTATAGTAGTCTCTATCCTGACGATACACAGAATGTCCTGAGGGAAAATAAGTATTATCAGAAATTCCGGCGCAGAGCCAAGTCTCCGTTAAAAAACTAGATCAAAGCAGCTCGACAGGATATTCGAAATAAACTCGAGAGAGTTGGAACGCAAACTACGTGTATTCTGGTAGTACACTTCAAGAGTTGTAAAGATTTTCAGCTGCTAAAGGGCCATCCACAAAGACTGAAGAGCTGTCCAGCCTGCCGAAAAACTGCTAAAAATAGAGCCTTTTTGCCATAACTCCGGTTTATACAAGATGTAAAATATTGACTGGTCACCAGAGAGGTGGAACGACGCGTGCGAATCAAATTTAGGCTTTAGTTTGTTAACAATCACTGATTTTCTGGCTAAAAAGGGGGCCACAAAACTCTCAATGTCTGCCACAGACGTACGAGGGTCCAGCCTGGGCACAAAAAGCGCCGTTGTGACCTTTTGCGAGGGGCTGCAAGTGCCTTGTCGGACTTCGCCGTCCCACTTGACGCTGGAGTTCGCCGTCTCCGCGGCACCGGTGTGAAGCCGTCGTCGTCAATCCAAGGACCAGCCGGACGAGCTTCACGTATTTCCCCATTCACCCGTGAAGAAGCAGAAGGAGCATCGTAATCCGCCCAGGTGGTGGGCGACTCGACGGCTGAATCCGTGATCTCGGTGGATCGGCTCACCGCTTTCGACGTCAATGGCTGCGACGTACTACCTTCCTCGAGGTCTCGAAGCCAAAGGCAGACGTTCGAGGATTCTCTTGTTGAGAAAGCCGATTTCCGATCGCATAAAGCTGCTCTCAGCCTTGAGGCTCTTCACCTCCGCAGTCGAGACGCGAAACTTAGTAGCCATAGCACTCAGAAGACGCACAAAGTCTGTTGAGGCTGGCGGCGTCGACTCAAGATGCAGTATTTTCCGTCGACTTACGCATTCGCGATTTATTGGCTGCGTCAGGGCTGTCATTGTTGAGCAGCTCATCCGACGAAGATCTTCGGTGTCTGGAGCATTCGTAGCATTTATAAGCAGTATTGCCGTTTTGCCCTAGTAATTCGTGACCGTCTTTACCAACGGCGACACAATCGCAATGGTAACGCCTATTGCAAGTTCCCGAACAAAGCAGCAATTGTTGCTAGCCATACAAACGCTGGGAGCACGAATCGCACACGTCTGTTGGAATCGTTATCAGGAGCTCGAAATAAAATAAAGACGACACAACGTCCGTACGAAAAAAGACAAAGTTATCCTCATGATTAGAGCTGGCGATAGAAACAGTGTTTATTACTGCTCTGTTTCTATTACCGCCTTTAATTATGAAGATGTTCTATCCTCCTCTTACCACCTTTCTAGCATTCCAATAACTTCTTGTTCATAGTATAAATATTGCCGCGCGCACAGCTTGCCAAATAGGCAGCGCGCGCGTGGCCGAACGGTTATCGCTCTTGTCTCACACGCGAAAAGCCAGGGTTCGATTCCTGGCCGCGGCTACACATTTTTGTTGACACTGTAATGTGACGTTCTGGTAAATTCGAGAACCGTCTTGCTGATTCGAGGTTAGAATGTTCTAGGCACCGAACCTTCTACGCCGAATGCTCCAGAAGTCCACGCGTGTACAAAAGCGGCTCCGCGTGGCAAGCTGGGGTCAGTCTCGCCCCAGCGTTCGACTCTGCTCTACGCCGACTTCGACGCCCGCGACGCTCTGTTATTATTTTCTCTACCCTTTCATTTTTGGCACAAGTTCGCCACATTAAACGTTTCTTTCTTCCTGTTTATTTATTGTTATTTTGGTCACCACCAGTGCCATTTGGTGGAGGTGCGGGGTACCGCATGCCCCTGCCGCGTACACTCCCAAGGGCCCGCAGTGCAAGTCCGACGCCAAGCCCACAAAGAACCAACGAAGGCACTACCGGGATCCGGTTGAGTCTTCGCACTCAAGGCCTACACACCGGAATTTGGACTTCTGCCTCCCAGGACCAAACAGCCAACGAGGCCGACAATGAACGACCAGCAGTCGCAGACCCCGGCCGCTTCTGCCGTCATCTACATGCCCGTCGCAATACGGACGGCTGCTCCGTTCCACGGTGAACTTCACGAAGACGTCGAAGACTGGATTGACCAGTATGAACGCGTTGCCCGCCACAATTGCTGGACCGACGAGCAGCGCCTGCACAACGTCTATTTTTCGCTTGACGGTACCGCCAAGCACTTGTACGAGAATCATGAGTCCTCTTTGACGTCTTGGGACATTTTCGTCGTGGGACGTCGTGGGACGTCGTGGGACAATCTCAAGGCTACGTTCACCAGCCCCACCGCCGAGAGAGAGCCGAGGACCTACTGCGAACCAGAACCCAGGGCCTCAACGAGAGCGTCACCGGCTTCGTAGAGGACGTTCTACGCCTGAGTGCCCGCGCCGACCCTCGGGCTACCGAAGAGAAGAAGCTACGAATTCTCATGCGCGGGGTGAGAGACGACATTTTCGGAGGCCTCGTCCGCAACCCGCCGGCAACCGTCGACGCCTTCGTCACCGAGGTAACAAACATCGAGCGCGCCCTCCAAGCGCGCGCTTCCCACTACCAGCGGCATCCAAGCGTCACTGCAACCGCTCTGCTTAGCGGCGAAAACGCTCCTGGAAAGGACATCCGCGAAATCATACGGGAGGTCGTCCGGGAGGAAATCCACCGGTTGCTGCCAGCCGCAAGCCGACCAGCGGCGCTCTCCATCGCCGAGGCTGTGCGGGAAGAAGTTTAGAGAGCTATTCAAACAGAGGCTCCCGTCGCCGTGGCAGCCACCGAGGAGCCCACGTTGACTTACGCCGCAGTGGCCCGACGGCCACCGCCTCCTCCTCGCACCTATGTCGCACCGCCCCGACGTCAATCTCCTGCGCCGCAACAAGACAGACGCCACGACGACCCGGTGCAGTACGCCCGCCCGGAGCCTCGCGCACCCCGGAAAACCGACGTGTGGCGAACGCCCGACCGACGCCCTCTGTGCTTCCATTGCGGGGAAGCAGACCATACCTACCGCCGATGCCCATACCGACGGCTTGGGCTGCGCGGGTTCCACCCGAACGACCCGCTCCCCCGTTATGGTGAACGACCTCGGGAGATCGACGAGTACTTGCGACGACCTCAGTCCCCCGAGCCTGCGTCCCACCGAGAGTTCCGGTCGCCGTCGCCGCGACGTCCAGCTTCGCCGATGCACCGACCCCGGCGTGAAAGCCTGTCGCCCCTCGCTCCTCGCCGGGGAAACTAGGCGCGGCAACCCCTGGAGGTGGAGTTGCCGAAGACGACCGACGCCAAGACCCTCCACGAACGTCGGAGGGCCCCCACTCGAACGCTACCAGAGACCGAAACGACGCCCTTGCAACAGTGTCCAATAACCTAAACGTCGTCATCGACGGCCACGACGCATCAGCACTCGTGGACACCGGAGCAGACTACTCAGTCTTGAGTGGGAGGCTCTCCCGCCGCCTTCGAAAAGTCATGACGCCGTGGGATGGACCACACATAAAAACCGACGGAGGACACCTCATCACACCAGTCGGGAGATGCACTGCTCGCGTCGAGATCCACGGTGAGACGTGCCCTGTCAAGTTCGTCGTTCTGCAAGAATGTTCGAGGGACGTTATCCTTGGAATGGACTTTCTCTGCGAGTATGGCGCCGTCATCGACCTCGGGACAAACCAGTTGACGCTGCGAAAGCCTGTCCTGCCCCCGGTGGAGGCCAACACGACGTCATCCGCGATCCGAGTTATGGCCGACCATGTGAATCTGCCGCCGCGGTCGAGTGTTTTTGTCACCGTCATAACCGACGCAGCCATGCACGGTGAAGCTCTTCTGGAAGGCAGCGTTCAACTGCTCCTTGGAAAAGGAATTGGCGTCGCACGAGGCGTAACGGATCTTCAAGAAGGACGAACAACTGTTCTCGTGACAAACTTTCGAGAGGAACCGCAGCACCTAACGAAGGGTACCACCATGGGCTACGTCGAGGAGCTTCAGACGCCAGCCGTGGTCACCGCAGTCTCAGAGGAAATCTCGTCGCCACAGCAGAAGAGCACGACGCCACCGCCGCTCGACATCGACCCCGAGCTCCCAGCTTCGAAGCGCCGGCAACTGGTTGATCTCCTCGCCGAATACAGTGACTGTTTTGCCACGACATCGAAAGTTCGCCAAACCCCAATGGCAAAACATCGCGTTATTACCGACGACGACGCACTCCGTGTTCACCAATCGCCGTATTGAGTCTCCTTAAAGGAAAGGAGAGTGATTCAAGATCAAGTTCAGGAGATGCTCGACGACGACATCATTCAACCCTAAAAAAGTCCATGGGCGTCCCCAGTCGTGCTTGTAAAGAAGAAGGACGGAATCCTGCGGTTCTGCGTGGACTATCGTCGACTGAACGCTGTGACGAAGAAGGACGTCTATCCGCTCCCCCGCATCGACGATACGTTAGACCGACTGCGCCAATCCCGATATTTTTCGTCGATGAACCTGAAGAGTGGTTACTGGCAGATTGAAGTTGACGAACGTGACCGGGAGAAAACTGACTTCGTCACTCCCGACGGACTGTACGAATTCAAAGTGATGCCGTTCGGACTTTGTACAGCACCAGCCACCTTCCAGCGCGTCATGGACACCGTGCTGGCAGGTCTGAAATGGCAGAGCTGCCTCGGCTACCTGGACGATGTCGTGGTATTCTCACGAGATTTCGACGAACACCTCAGACGACTTCGAGCCGTGCTTCAAGCCATCAGGACCGCCGGCCTGTCCCTCAAGCCAACAAAGTGTCGGTTCGCCTATGGAGAACTAAAGTTCCTTGGCCACGTCGTGAACAACGAAGGTGTTCTACCTGACCCCGAGGAGACCCGCGGCGTAGCTCATTTACGCCGCCGTCTGACAAGAAGGCCGTGAGAAGATTTCTCGGACTCTGTGCCTACTACAGGCGCTTTGTTCGAGACTTCGCCAAGCTGTCCGCACCGCTGACACACCTCACGAAGGACGCCGTAAAGTTCGAGTAGACAGAAGAGCACCAGAGATCATTCGACGAGCTCAAACGAAGACTCCAGACGCCCCCGATTCTTGGCCACTACGACCAGTTTGCTGAAACCGAGATGCACACCGACGCCAGTAACACCGGACTGGGTGCGGTACTAGTCCAAATGCAGGACGGCGCAGAGCGAGTCATCGCATACGCAAGTCGGACGCTGTCTAAAGCCTGGTTCAGACAGTTGCGTTTGACTGCGGTTGACTGCGATGCGGCGGCGAGAAACCAGGACATCCCTGCTGCTTATATCGCGTGCCAAGATGATTCCTTGAATTGGATTCCACGTTTCATACGAAGCACAGATGTTCCGGTGACTCGCTTTCGGTTCTCGACGCACCGCAGTCAAACGCACTCAAACGCAAGTGTCTGAACCGGCCTTAACGCGGAGAGGAACTATTCAACTACTGAAAAGGAGTGCCTCGCTGTCGTCTGGGCAATAACAAAGTTTCGCCCATATTTGTATGGAAGTCCTTTTCGCGTGGTCACAGACCACTACTCGTTCTGCTGGCTGGCGAATCTGAAGGACCCTTCCGGACGCCTCGCCCGGTGGAGCCTACGACTGCAGGAGTTCGACATGACCGTGGTGTACAAGTCCGGCCGGAAACACAATGACGCCGACTGCCTGTCAAGGGCTCCAGTCAAGGCCGCTCCTGCCTGCACCAAAGAGGACGACGATGAGTGTTTTCTCGGCGCTCTGGATGTCAGCGACATGGCAGCACTCCAACGAGACGACCCTGAGCTGCGAGCACTCATCGAGCACCTAGAGGGACAAGGAAGCGGCGTTCCCCGCGGTTTTGTACGAACACTGCCAACCTTCTTCCTCCGACGAGGTGTGCTCTACAAGGAGAACTTCAGCGACAACAACACTGCATGGCTGTTAGTGGTCCCTTCCAGTCTTCGAGAATAAATTTTTCAAGCCTGCCACGATGACCCGACGGCGGGACACCTTGGCTACAGCAGAACTCTTGCCAGGATACGCGAAAAATACTACTGGCCCAAGCTTGCGAAGACAGTGCACCACAACACCCGATCTTGCCACGAGTGTCAACGACGAAAAAAACCACGGACGAGACCGGCAGGACTTCTTCAGCCTATTGCGCCACCATCTGCCCCATTCCAGCAAATCGGAATGGACTACTTGGCCCATTCCCACCCTCGACGCAAGGAAACCGATGGATACCCTATTGAAAAGGCCAATATGAACTCGGCTTATTGGAAATATTGTATTCCAATGAAGTTGATGGAAACCAATAAAAACTTATTGTTATCCGATTAACCCAATACGCACGATGGGAATTCTTATCGGAGCACAATATCCCAATATAATGTGTGGTTATTGGTATACAACAGGATATTGGAGCACAATATTGCGATATAACTTGCGGTTATTGGTATACAACACGATATCGGAGCACAATATTCCGACAGAACTTGCGGTTATTGGTATACAACACGATATTGGAGCACAATACGCCGATATAATGCGCGGTTATTGGAAAAGAATACGACATCGCGTGCATATTGGTGACCGACATGGACATACTGTACGGCCACACGATATATAAATATCGGTCGTCGACCACGGGCCCAAAGGAGAATACAATATATCGCGTGCATATATCTCAGAACGGATACCAATAGTTACCAACATGAATTACGTCGGCATATACCGCGGATTAAGAGGAAACGTAACACGATATTGAGCGTTCGTGAAGCAAAAGGTGGATATCGGTATGCCCACATATACGACATCGCGTGAATGATATCGTAAGACAGCACGAGTTACCATACGGCAATACGCGAGAGAAAGATATTGGGTGGGGATACACACGGAGCACTAACGTTCTGCGTTGCGAAAACATTAACATTGATCGACAGAGCAAGTACAGCTGTTGGTACGGCACACAGTACACACACCCTCGCGCGCTTGAAATGCTAGAGAACCACCAAACCATTCAGAATAACTAGCTGGAACACCCGCGACCTACCTTTCAGTGAAAAAGCCCAATAACGACGAACTTATTGGAGTGATCGTTTTCCAACAAATGTTTATTGTAGTTGTATTGCAATAAAAGTTGATCGCCGAACGATAAACCCAACGTACCGCGATACAATTTGATGTTGCAACACAACATCTCAATACAAGAGGAAACTATCGGTGTTGGGACCCAAATCGAACGCGATACGCGACAACGTCAGTTCGGACGATAAACTAATGAGGGTGAATAGGTTTGACAGGTCACGTGCATGTAGTTCGTACGCGCATTTATCGATATTTACCCACCTTTCTCGATGATCCTACGTCGTACACAAAATCCACGACAACATGCGAGCACATTTCACCCACCACTCTTCGTCGCCTGTTTCGCGAGATTCACACAGCTGTATAAAAAGGACGTGAAAAATACGTGCATTGGCGCCATCAAACGATACGTTACAGTCTCCTTTTTTTAGATGAGTTTCCATAATTCCATCGTCAACCCGCGCGCGCGCCAGTTCGCGTTCCGGATGCAGTTCCTCTGTTCGAAGGGCACGAGCCCTGCGCTGTAGCCGAGGCCAAGCCTGGCCAAGCCGCCAAGCCGGCGAGAGAGCCGCCGAGCATGCGAAGATGCGAACCAGTGCGAACTGCGCAGCGGCCGGGCGTCGGTTTCGTCGGCGCCACAGGCGCGACGCGGTCTTTGCTCGTGGGCACCAAGCGAAACCAGCACACTTTCAATCGCTTCGAAAGGTACGTATGCACGACTTTATTACTTGCAGCATTGAGTGCTTTGGTGTACACGGATCAAAGTAAACACCGAAGGACAGAAAAGAGACATGAAGTTTTGAAATCGCAGATTATTTGAACGCGTGTCCCCTGCTGAAAGCCTCTAGCTGTGCCGCTGTGCTCTGTTGCAGGCGTCGTTTCGACTGCGTGTACTCCAATGTAACGTCAGTCAGTGTTCACACTCGGCTAGCTTTGCTATCTTGTTATCTCATGTGCGAAATAGACGTAAAAACCAGCGCCACGTCTCTTTCGGATACTCAGCCTCCAGCCCCCTTCCTTCCGGCGTGCTTTCTGCCGCGACCTTTTGACGCATTGGATTCGCGGGCTCGTTCGAAGAGGCGTTGTTTGAAGCTGACGACTCGCCGAAGTGTTACCGGAGCTTCTCTTTAGGAAAGTCGCGATCGACGCTCGGCTCTGAGCTCGTACTTTTTTCCTCCCGTTTAGACCATGAGTGCCGACCACTGATCTGTGGTGCCGACTGGCGCCGAACGAAGTTGAGAAACGCTAGCGAGTGAGTCAGATTTTTGTGACGCCGCCCAACTGCGCAAAGCAAATAGTGTAAAAAAAAACGCGTTTATTTTATCTTTTCGTTGACCATGTTTCACCTCAATCAACGCCAAGTGAATCGCGGCTGTATGTCGGTCGACTCATCGCTGTGCCTAGATTGTAGATGACTACAACGAGCCTTTTTTGTGTGATCTTATTCTGATATCATTATATCTTGCTTTTTCATCTTGGCTGCACACTTCTAGGCGACCTTTTCTACATATTCCACTCCTTGTCGACATGTCGCTGGTGCTTGAGACTAATTGGAAGTCACTGTTTGCTCACTCCTTGGTGCACATATTTCATGTTCAACATCAGGTATCTGAAGGAGGCACATGAAACCCTGGAATTTGTTCAGAGGTACCTCAACATACTGTATTAGAGTGCTGTTTTGTGTGTTGTAGTTTCGTATCAAACTGCGCTATGTTTGTAATATACCCTATAACTGTTCACTACAGTTAAAGTTGCTATGAAACATTGGCCACGAGAGGTGACTCGGCCAACGTGGCCGAAAAATTCCTCGCATAATTTTCTCCATGGGTCATTTTGGATGTTGACAAATTTGCGTGTGAATAATGAGTGTTATGCATATATGTTTCTTCTACTTTTCATACAGGTACTTCAGTCAGATAAACCCCAGCAAAGGCAGCAAGACAGTCTCATGGGGTCACACCAAGGATAACGGCATTCCTGCTCGAGTCCCGAGTCTTGTCACTGAACTTCACTGAACATAATGGTACATTCTATTTCCTTAACTTTTCCCTCTGAAATGTGTTTTTCTGTTGTTGTTGTTGTTTTTTTTGTAAAAAGGTTATTACAATGTTTAAACACCCGAACGTTCCTAAATGGTATTTGTACCAGACAATAGGGTGTCTTAGGCCCGCTTCAGACGGGGCAACTTTTCCAGCAATTTCGGGGTTACTGGCGGGTTGTTTCCTAGCTTTCCCTAGATCGACACGAATTGCTGAGATCGGATTCGGCTCGAAGCGGACGAGGAACTCTGACAATTTAGAGACGTTTGAAGCGGCAGGAGCCAACCAGGAATGTGATATTTTCACGACACACCTGTGGTGGTGATGATGACAACTGAAAACTTAGTTCTGAATTGAAATGGATCGTTTTTTGAAATAAAGTGTTTCAAAAAGATGATTTAGGATATGTTTTAAAGACATGTTTTGGTTTAATATAAGTATGCATCTAAATAGTGCAAGAAAAATAAAATTTCATGATGATTATGATGACAAGTCGTAGCAATTCGGTTTCTGCGTGTGAACGCGGGCGCCCGTGTTGCTGGTGTTGCGACGTCAAGTTGCTGGGTGAAATCGCCTCGTCTGAAGCGGGCCTTGTTGCTGGGTGAAATTGAAATTGTCCCTTCTGAAGCGGGCCAACAAGGCCCTTTCAGCCGGGGCAATTTCACCCAGCAACAAGACGTTGCAACACGTGCCGCCCGCGTTCACACGCAGCAACCGAATTGCTATGACTTGCCATCATCATCATGAAAGTTTATTTTTTTGCACTATTTAGATGCGCAGTTATATAAAAAAAAATGTTTTTATATTTTTAATTTGTGCTGAGAATACTAACTCATCAATTTGAAACAGTTTATTTCCTAAAACGATCCATTTCATACCAGAGCCAAGTTTTTAGCTGTCATCATCACCACCACAGGGGTGTCGCATGAAAATATCGCGTCCCTGATTGGCAGCTGCCGCTTCACACTTCTCCTAGTTGTTCTAGTTGCTCGTCCGTTTCGAGCCGAACCCGATCTCAGCAATTCGCGTTGATCTGGGAAAACCTAGGGAACAACCCGCCAGCCACCTCAAAATTGCTGGAAAAGTTCCACGTCTGAAGCGGGCCTTGAAACTGAAATCAAGGGCAGGGGAGCTCTAGGTTCAAGCCCACGTAAAGACGTTTTTTTCTTTTTCTGCCTTTTTTTAGTGCATGTATATATATATACTTTTTTTTAAACGTTTTAACGTATAGACACATAATTTACACACTAATTCACATTCAGAAGTGCTTTTATTCACACACTGTGGCTCTCTAGTGCTTGCAATAGCTTCTTCGTGAGCTATTGCAAGCTCTGCAAAGGGAGGGGCATCTTCCCACCCTTTGCAGGCTGTAAAGCTGTGGCTTGCACTGCTCCAGCAGGTCGCACCTCGCTCACTGGCTTCATCACGAAGCATAGGTGCTGCACGAGTCGCACCACGCCGTAAGGCCATGTACGGTTGGGCCATAGCACCTGGGACCATTCGTCGCTGCACTCAGGTATGGTATGGTGGCATGGTCGGGGCATGAAGCAGGGCTACAACCTGGAAATGCCAATCTTCATCACATTTCAAACACATCTTCTATTACTTCTGTGTCGAGTTGTCAGCATTTTAAGGGTGAGGAAGCAAACAGCAACGAGGGCAAAAAAAAATTGAAAGCCGCTCTTACTGAGAATCTATTACGAGCACTAGGAAGCCGCAGGGTATCATTAAAACGCTTCTAAAGGTGAATTAGCGAATAAATTATGTGCTAGTGCCTCAAAATCGAAACAAAACAATTTCAATATAATTAATAAGTGTAAAAATATACACCAGGTGGACTTAAGCCAGAACTACACAGTCTGTAAGCTTGAAATTTGACACCTTAAACCACTCCGCCACCACCCAATTTTATTTCCAGGTCGTTTATCGAGGTATATGAATTTCGTTTGCAGCTGTCGGCTGCAAGAGAGATTGCCTTATTTTCATTTACTTTACTATTCCCACCAAATATGACGAGTGACCAAGAATAGAACCTCATTTGTTGGCCAACGCACTGTGCGTGCATCAAGGCAAGCTAGCCTGTCTTGCTGGGCTCTGCCGCCTCGGTGACTCCGAGGCAAGAGCGCTGGCCTACGGATCCCCATGTGGCGGGTTCGAATCCCGGCCGAGGTCCCCGCAATCTGACGGAGCCTTATTGCGGAGGAGGCGCCATGTAACCGAGCTTTCGGTTGCACGTCAAAAGACCCCCAGGTGGTCCAAATTAATCCTCAGTCCTCCGCTGGGGCGTGCCAGATGCCCGTCGTTGGTTCGGCACATAAAACCCCAAATTTGACTTTTTTTGCTGGACCCATTTTTTGTTTCATCACCCGTCTAGGATTCTGTTGTCGCTCATCAAAAGAAAAAAAAAACTGTGACTAAGTCTGACTTGTTCTGGTGTGCAGGTATCCTTTGCAGTAATCTCTGCTAAATGAGGCAAAATATATATTATACTTTTTTTAGCAAATATGCATTGTTTTAGCAAAATGGGCTACACTATTTGACTAGGGTGAAACAGAAGATCCTCTCCACCTGAGTCTGTTTGCATCTCTCGCAGACACTATTTCCTGCTTTTTGTGGTTAGTATCAGACTTTTGTGTCTCTGTCTGACCAAAGCATCTGTGTTAGACTAAGACTGGGTTCTTTAAGATATGTGCAGGTATTCTTCGCAGGAAATGGCTGCCGATCAGGAACACGAGTTTGTTCTCGGCCACAAAGTGCAAGTATTTTCAAGGTGAGCTATTGCCCGCTTATATAAGTTTTGTGGTCCATTCCTCTTGGATGCCATTTCCTATGTGTAGTGGTCTTGCATTAGTATTTCGTTGTCTCTCTTATGCAAAAACACCCAAGTTTGACTAAGAAGGGGTTCTTTCTTATACATGCAGGTCTTGGCGGCAAGCACCAGCCAATCAAGGCCAGAAGTTTGCTCTTTGCCGCTTATGGCAAGTGTTTTCAAGGTGATTGATTGATACCTATCCGAGTTGTGTGTTTCATTCCTCACAGACACTCTATTTCCGGACTTTATAGTGGTCTTGTGTCAGGCTTTTGTGTCTCTGCCCGGCCAAAGCATTTGTTTTAGACTAAGACTGGGTTCTTTCGGATATGTGCAGCAATTCTTGGCAGTAAGTGGCTGCCAATCAGGAACACGAGTTTCTTCTCGGCCACCAAGAGCAAGTATTTTTAAGGTGAGCTATTGCCCGCCTATATGAGTTTCAGCATTCGTCAAGGAGCGCAAAATCAAAGCCCGGGGGTCGGCCATTGCAAATATGTTGACTCGGAAGCACATAGGGAGGAAGCTTTACAAAACTATCCGCCTGCCTCAACAAGTGAAACCGAAACTAAAAACGTGGGTTCCATTTAAAAAACACATTGTCAGCCCGAGTTAACTCGAGGGCAGCGCGGAGCAAACAAGCCACGGTACGAGTATGCTTGGTTCAGGCTTTTGTAGGGGTGGTCAATGACTCGGTGTTTTCTAAAAACCAAAAAAAAAATTTTTTCTAAAAGTGTGGTGGCCAATTATTCGGCGATGGACATTGAGTCGGGATGTTAAGGTAAAAAATTTCATCCACGTGCCGAGATTCATGTGCCTTGTCCCCCTCGCTAGCTGGACAAGGCCTTCAAAATTTTAGATTCGCAAAAAGGGTGCGTCAGTATTGACGTCTCATTTTACATCAGGCCTCTCAATTTAAAACACACTATAAATGGCATGCCTGAGATTCGTTTGGGTGTGCTTCCTCTCAGCAAGTATATGGATTCTGTCTCAAAAAGGTCTAATCTAATGTTGACCGCACCTCAGGTCTCCACCGACGATTCATCAGGACGAGACCCAACCGGGACACTAGGGAGGAGTGGCTTAAGCAAGGGGGGCTACCTATACACAGCTTCTTGCGGACGAAAACCGAAGATAGATGGTGGGTGTTTCATTTGCTATTCCTTTTGGTATGCACATTCTGTTTGTTATGTTTCAAGATTCATGCAGAGTTCAATTTCAACTATTGTAAAATACCGAGCATGAGCCCGCATCGCAGAAGATGCAGCCCGTGCAGTGCGGCTTGCTGTATCTTAGTCAAGTAAGCGGCACTCGAAGGCACACGATACAGTGCGAGTCAACGGAGCGAGCGCGGGCTACCAAATCGCAGCGCACTCGGCTCTCGCGTCGCGATTGTTGATTCAGAGCTCTGCCTACCCCTATGACATGTGCGCGTGTGTTCATAAACGGCTCCTCTTGACTGCACGCGGGTCAAATGAAACAAAATGAACATCTAACAGCTCGATAAGAATCGATAGCAATGATAGTACTCACCCGGGAAACGGCGCGCGAAGCGGCGTGTTGTCCGTCGGCACTCCCGTCAAAAAAGGCAAAATAAAGACACAAATACTATATATTTGCAAGACATATTATGCGCAGGAGAGAATAGAAACACTTAAAAGCAATAAAAAATACTCTGGAATAGATAAAAATAGGCAATGAAATCAAAAAACAGAGGATTAAGAGGAGACAAGTGACAAGGCAATGCGACCTCAAGGCCAGGCGAGGGACAATCTCTCCCACAATTCCTCACGCGCGGGCCGGGGCGCTTGGGAAAATTGCAAATCGTCTATTGCTACTTGGACGCAACTAATCGCAAATCTTTCTTGCAGTTTCCATGGCCCACAAGGCAGCAGGTACCAGTTCATTCTCGTTCAAAGGTGAGGATTCCAGATTTTCTAGATGCTCTTT
>JABSTQ010000910.1:0-16385 GCA_013358835.2 Ixodes persulcatus
TTGTGGTTTGTTTCATTTCGTACCAAAAACAAGCCATGCACAGCAGTTCCTACTTCCCTTCATCCTTCAGCATCTTTGCTGTTGTTGCCATCAAAGGGTTGCACAGAAGCAGGAAGGCGATGTAGACAAACAAATCTTAACATGACGTTTGCACTGGGTAGCACTGGTGTGAAAGGTGTGAAGCTTATGCTCCAAAAGTTTGCCTCTCCAGAAGGTGCTTCAAATCATTCGAACCAATCGCATCACTGACATCGTTACGTGCATGCAAGCAATCCGAACCAACATAACCTTCTACAATTTTTTTTTAGAGCGCAGCTCTTAGGCGCCCGTTTCCGGCTTGAGCGGCGTCTGCGTCGGCGTAACCGCGCGGTGCATTATGGGAAATGCCCCATAATGCACCGCGCGAGCCCCCCCCCCCCCCCAAGGTCACGTGACCCCCCCCCCCCCCCCCCCGGGAGATTGAAGAATGAGGAGAGGAGGAGGAGAAGGGGCATACCCTCCCCTGAGTACCCTTCCCTCCTCCTCCTCAAGAGCTGCGCTCCAATTCGGCATTACAGGGAGTTGTAAACGGCTTTCACTTTTTTTCTCAATAGAGTAATGCAGCAAATAACGTTAAAAAGCCACTCTAGCACCTGAAATTCAAGTTTATGAAGATTCCTATTTCGGGTTTTTAAGGTGGCAACAGTGGTCCTTTTTTTTTATCTATTTGCAAACTGTTGTATCGTCAGTGATGCAATTTAACTTATTCTTGGAATGAGCTCCCCCCAGTGCATTGTGAGAGTCAAAGGGTAAAATAATAAATTAATGTTTCTGGCTCCATTGGCGATTTTTTACTGTTACTTTGACTTAAGTGTATATTTTTGTACATGTTGGTTTTTCATCCATTGCTATGGACCTGGGGACTTGTCAAGCTCCATTTTGAAGCTATTTCCTGACATTTGTACGAATGGAAAAAAAAAATTGAAAGACTTTTACAAACCCCTGTAATGCGAAATTAGAGCGCAGCTCTTGAGGAGTACCCTCCCCTTCTCTTTCTTTCCCGCTAAATTTAGCGGGGAAATTTTCCAGCTAAATTTAGCGGGTTAAGTTACGGCAAGGTGGCATGGCCGCCTTGAAATTTTTCATTAAATGTATCGCAATAAATTGTGGAACACATTAGTTGAACGTCTCGTGCGATTAAAGCTTAGGAATCAAAGGCTCTTTCATGTTAGTATACTGTTGAAAGATGTTAGAAGAGCTGCTGAAGTTAGAAGCACAGGTTATCTATGCTTTGCACAGACGTCGCATCATCCATTTCGCACAACCACAGAAGATAGAGAAAGGGGGAAGCCGCTTTTGTGCGGATCCAGAGTGACAATAGCGATGTCCTGTCTTTTTGTGACCGGGCACGCGTTTTGAAAAGGACTGAAAAATAAAAAAACGGCGAGCAACAGTAAACAAAACCATCAATACGTTCGGACGAAAGACTGGCAAATATCTAACATTTAGTGAAAAACCCGAGACTGAGATATTGAAAGACGACGACAGGGAAGAAGGAGAACGTCCCTCTAGGGAGTTTAGAGATTAGCAGCCCCGCCGAGTCGCTCAGACGTGGATGGAAGGCGGCGGTCGTCGCTTTCAATCAGAAATTGGTATTGTTTTGCAGCTGACTTCTATTCTGCAACAGTGTTCGCTCGTAGGTGCCCCCTCAGGCAACCTAAAGAAGGGTAAGCTTAATTTTATGCTTCATATCTTTTGAAATGTATCACATGCATGCAGTGGCGTCACAAAGGGGGGGGGGGGGGGGGGGGGGGGGGGTCGTGTCGTGGTGGGCTACCGCCCCAAGTGCTGCTGACCCTCGTGACGCCACTGCATGCATGTTCCTTCCCTATGCACGACGCGTGTTCAAACAGCGAAAACTGACGCATATTTAACGTTACCGGGATTTTTTATTCATTATTATTTTTTATTTTTTTTACATTACCGTAATTTATGAGTCTGCATCATTACGAGTGCAACTTGGGTGAAGGAACGTGACAAGGGTTTCCTAGTGACAGTTCTGTATAGTTTCCGAATCGAAACGGATTGTGTGTTGTATGTTTATACCGCCTGAAGTTAATCTGCCTCAAAAAGGCGACTCTCAGCTGAATAGTTTTCAGTAAAATGTTGGATATACACCAGCTCACTTGCGCCCTTACGTTCTCTGCTCACAAATATCTAAATTGCCCACTCCCGCTGTGTACAACCGAAAAAAAAAAAAAAAAAAATATATATGTATATATATATATATATATATATATATATATATATATATATATATATATATATATATATATATATATATATATATATATATATATATCGCCGTCTGTGGCTGTGGTCTGTAAAGAATTGTTTAGGAAAAGCACCCCTGAGGGGAAGCTCTTCGACCGCATTGTGGATGCACGCACTCGTACGTACAGATAACATACGCCTGTGAGGGTACGCATGGTACGCATTGTGTAGGCGCGTATGCCTGCGTGTTAATGGAGAGATGCGACTGTACGACGACGGCACCGCAGGCGACGAAAATGAACATCTCGGCGCTGGTGCTCTGGGAGAAGGTGACACCGAGCCGCACACACATACGCATGCTTTCAGCATTTGAACCCCCTTTCCGCAACCATCCGAACAAACTTCCAAATACTTTGCTGCTAAACAATAGTTAAAAAAAAAAAAAAAAGTGACGGCCGGTTTGTCTAGTTTCGGCTGACCTTGTGGACTCGACTATAAGGCCCGTGCCCGTCTCGGGCCCTTCATGAATGTAGCCGTGAAGCCCGACGCGCGGGGCGGACTGACCCGTGGCCCGCGGACTGGCCCGTACCCGTGCAGGCCTCTAATCCCAGCCACTCACCACTCTCTCCCCCCTCCCCCAACCCGCCCCCTCTCCGAGAAAAATTCCTGTGAAGTTAGTGAAGTAAGCTCAATAAGCTGTAGCAATTGACGAATGTAAAACCTGGAAATAACCAAATAATTGACTAACCAATGATCGCGAACATTATTAACTTCCTGAATGGTCCCTTTGGTAGAGGCCAATACGACATGACAGTGTTTTTGTCTTTTTCCCGGAGCAGTGCGTAGTTTTCCCTAGAGCGATTTTTCCGACGTTCCGTAGAACCAACCTCGTTGCGTAGAACAAAGCTATTAAGGCCCGCTTCAGACAGAGCAATTTCGCCCAGCAACTTGACGTAGCAACACCAGCAACACGGGCCGTCCGCGTTCACACGCAGCAACCGAATTGCTCCGACTTGCTATCATCATCATTCACTTTGAATTTTCTTGCACTATTTAGACACCCAGCTACGCGCTATAAACGTGTTTTTATATCTTTAAATGGCGTAGAGAATACTAACTCATCTTTCTGAAGAGGTTTATTTCCAAAAACGATCGGTTTCAAAACAGAACCAAGGCTTTAGCTGTCATCATCACCACCACGGGGTGTCACGTGAAAATATCGCGTCCCTGATTCGCTGCTGCCGCTTCAAACGGCTCCGAGTTGTTCGAGTTGCTGCTCGTCCGTTTCGAGCCGGACCCGATCTCAGCAATTCGTGTCGATCTAGGGAAAGCTAGGGAACAACCCGCCAGCAACCTCGAAATTGCTGGAAAAGTTGCTCCGTCGTGCACAAAAGGCAGGGATGAAGAGGACACAAACAACACGGACAAACGCCCGACCGCGTTTTTTTTTTGTTTTTTTTTTTAATAATACATTTGGAAATTATGAACCAACTAGCTCATTTCAAAGATTGTGAAACACCCCGTGTTTTGAGGCTTACAAATATGTGAAAGCAAAGGACAGTCTAGGCCCTAGCGACATCTAGGTACATTTTGGGCGACTGGCGAGTTGCGAGCACCGGCTGGTAGCTTCTAAATTCCCTCTAGGGAGTTTAGACGGTTTAGAGAGACTAGCAGCGTTAGCAGCCCCGCCGCCCCGCCGAGTCGGTCAGACGTGGACGGAAGGGCGGTCGTCGCTTTCAGTCAGAAATTGATATTGTTTTGCAGCTTGCTTTTACACTGCAACAGTGGTCGCTCGTGGTGCCCCCCCCCTCCCCCCCAGGCAACCTAAAGAAGGGTAAGCATAATTTGATGCTTCAAATCTTGTGAAATGCATCACATGTTCCATCTGCGTATTGCACGACGCGTGTTCAAACAGCAAAAACTCACGCATATTTAACGTTACCGGGATTTTTTTTATTTATTATTATTATTATTTTTTACGTTGCCGTAATTTATGAGGCTGCATCATTGCGGGTGCAACTTCGGTGAACGAACGGGGCATAGAGTTCTTAGTGACAGTTCTGTATAGTTTCGGAATCGAAACGGATTGTGTGTTGTATGTTTATACAGCCTGAAGATTATCCTCCTCAAAAAGGCGACTCTTAGCTGTAGATCAGCAATTTAGCCGGTTAGTAGAACCGCTAGCCTGGGGTCTTTAATGTGCACCACGCAGTCGTGATACACGACCGCATGCCGGTGCGATGCTCATCCAGATCGAAACGGGCAGGGGTGGGGATTGAACCCAGCATCTCTGGGTTCGGGAGGCACTCACTTAATCGAATGACGTTTTAGCGAACACCTACGTTTCGCCGAATGACACTTTAGCGAAAAGTCGGCCATCGCAAAGCGGCGTTTCGGGGTGGGCCAAGTTAGGCCAAGTGGGTTCACATTTTTGCAGTGTTGGACAAAATACTCGATAAAAGTATTTAAGTTAAGTTGCTAAATACCTGCTTCATAAAGTATTTAAAATACTGCTCAAGTTACTTTCACTGTAAAGTATCTTGAGTACAGTATAAGTACTTAGAAATCTAATTCAATTACTTTTGAAGATACTTCCGCATTGTGTAATTTGTATCGACGTCAGTGACAACGACAATTTTACAGCTCCGCAAATCTGGGTTACCAGAATGGTCTATTAGCACGCAACAACACAAAACGGAAAAAAGAAAAAAAGTATCGTAGGGCTATTTTATGCAGTCCAACTATAAGGAGCAGGATATTGTCACGAATGACAAATGATGAGGCGGCGAATAACCGAAGAAGGCGTCGACGTCGGCGAAACAGCAGGATCGAGCGCTGAGGCGAGACTGACTCCGGACCGCCACTCTGAGCATCTTTTGCACCAGCGTGGGTTTCGGGAACATTCGTCGGAGAAAGTTCGGCGCGTAGAACATTCGTAACTCGATCAGACGACAAGGTTCTCGAACTTGCGAGAATGTCAAGTTGAAATCATAAATAAAGGAGGAGTCCGCTCCCTGGTATTGAATATCCGGAGCCTCCGCGCGAGAACCAAATGCGGTAACCATTCGACCACGCGCTCGCTCGGCAACACGCGTGGCAATATCACTGATAGATGTTACAAAACATTTCTGGGACAACAAAAAAGAGGTCGCTTTAGCTATTGGGGAGGAGATCAGACCGTGGCGCTCCAAGCGGTTAACTTCAGAACTACATGGATGGGGACAACAAATACAATGACTCAGCGCTCGGCTGACTTAAGCGAACGCGGCGTCAGCGTTCGGGTGGAGTTCGTGTTCTCCGGTGAGGGGGAGGAGGGGCTCTTTTGTTACCACTTCGGCCTGCATGAACAATGCAGCATGCGTGGTGCCCAGCTCAGCACAACAGTCCAAGTGGGTCAAATTCGCATCCTCTGACGACTGCTTTCGGGAGAGATCCGGCACTTAACGTCACTTCCCTAATTGTTGGTATTTTCCCATTACACTGTGCCCCGCGCACTACTAAAAAGATGACATGAACATGCCCACAAGGCCTGTGTGCATGTGCACAGGCCTTGTGTTGGGTAAACACCGAGGTGTGACAAATGGGTCAGAGCGCCTCGCCAATAGTGACATCGCTGAATATCACGTCCTGCGGCGCACATTAGACGCATCGTTTAACTACGATCCATATTTCCTATATGGGGAGTTCACTAAAACGAACTTGGGATACGTTATATGAGTGAATGGATAACAAAGAGAACCCATGTAATAGCCACCGCAGTGGTCGCACCTTCTTCAAGTAGGTTGAGTTCAGAAAGGCACTCAGCGTTGGGGGGCGCTTTATTGGGATTTTGTGATGTCATCCAGCTTTTAGTTCGTTTCCTGTCCTGTTCTCTGCTTATCAATGTTTGCTTACAGACAGTGTTTGACGACAAAAATAAAATAAACAAAAGAAAACCTGGACGTATTGCCCTAGCAAAATCAAATATAAAAAAAGCAAAACAAAAATTTCGTGTTTTTTTTTTTGTGTGTGTCCACTTCTGATATTCTTCTATTTGTTATTTTCTTGACACTCAAGTCTCCGTTGTTGTCGTAGCTTGTTTCCCGGTCTGCGTTGCGCTCAGGGTGGCATCTTTACTTCCGCAAAACCACACCTTTTGTTTGAGGATTTTTTGGGGGGAAACTCTATGGAAACAAACGGCGCCTTTTGGTAGGCGAGGGGAATACCTTCAATGTACGAACTTTGGGCTGAAATATGAGTCACAATCGGCAAAAAAAGCGATGTTTCCACGAGCTCTATCAAAGTCACCGTAGCTAATCGGAGCTAGCAACAGGATTTGGTTGCTCGAAAGAATGATTACGTTTGCTCGTGCCACGCCCACGCCACTTCATACCGAAAAACTCGGAAAATGGCGAAATGTCAAAAATGTATTTAAGATAATGAGTACAATTACTAGGAATTGTAATTAAAATAGAGTATCAAATACTCTGAATCAAAAGTATTTGCAAGATACCAAGATACTTCAAAAAGTATTTAAAATACAGTATCTTGAGTAGAGTATTTGAGATAGGCACAAGTCTGCATTTTTGTAATGAGCCGTCGCAGACTGTCGCTGCTGTCGCCGCCAAGCGGCGTAAGCGCAGCGCGGGGGGGGGGGGGGGGGGGGGGGGGGGAGGGGGAGGGAGGGAGGGAGGGTTGGGGGTTGGTTGGTTTGGGGGTTGTCTTAACACGCGTCCGCGTTATCGCTCAAATGTCGCTGTTCGCTAAAATGTCATTCGCTCATGTGATATGGACCTTTAGTGATAAGAATGCAGTCCTATGGGTTACGTAATCGCAGGGTACGTACAGGTTTCTGAGGGGACAAGAGTGTGGTCCCAGTCAGTGGCGTCACAAAGGGGGGGCGGACCGCCCCGGGTGCAGCGCTCAGGGGGGTGTCGCGGCGGGCCATGGGCGCGGGGGGGGGGGGGGGGGGGGGTAGTCGCGGCGGGCTACGCAAGAGCAGCGGCGGCGGGGGGGGGGGGGGGGGGGGGGGTGTCGCGGCGGGCTGCTGCCCGGGTGCCGCTGACCCTCGTGACGCCACTGGTCCTAGTCCTCAAAAAAGACCTCAAAATATTTCCTGCCGTTAAACTAAACCCCCCCCCCCCCTTCAAAAAATAAAATAAAAGCGCGTTTATCTTTGCGTATGTATAAGTTTTATAGTCGGAATTGTTGAGGTCGACAAGATTTTCGTCGTAGGTGCCATTTTTGTTTGTGTTATGACAAAATTTATGGTTCGCAGTCTACAAATAGACGTACAAACATAATTGATTGTCAATATATTGATCTGAATAACGGCTGTGTGTGTAAATATTGCTTTTATTATAAATTAAAAGAAATAAATAAATAGAAAGAGGGATGCAAGACGCATTGTTAGTCACCCATGGAGGGGTCTGGTTCGTCTTCTTGCGGGGATCGGGAGAAAAAGAGGAGGAATAACGGCTGGAAATGTATATTTCCTGGGCATATCCCTTACATCGCTCTTCGGACTCAAGCTGCGCTGAACACGTGAAGAAGACGTCTCGAAACGACTGTCATTCCAGCAATGTTGAGTAAAGTACAAAAAAAATACTTGAAGTAAAGTACAAATAAAATTAGAGGTAATGTACTTCAAGTAAAGTATTAAGTACACTGGGCGCAATGTACTTGAAGTAACGTTTACATTATACTTTCACAGTAAAGTACAAGTACTTTGTAACACAATCTCATTATGCTCTTTCATTCCCAGCGTCGTTTTCGTTTTAAACTGCTATGCATTGCGACAAGGCATGAAGTTTTATCACCCTTTTCTCACTCTATCCTGGGAATGGCGGCCCTTTTCCCACTCTATCCTGGGAAAAGGGCCGCCATTCATTGTTGGAGAAATGCTCGAGGCACGTGCCGCGCGCCTCTTCTGGGAAATCCATGGCGTCTGAAATCTAGCTCAGTGCCGCGCTGTGCCGCCATGATCTTCCCAAGGGCTACACGTTGCCCGTGCCTCATGCATCGACACACCTTGCGCTACTTTTGAAGCATGGAGGGGCTTTACTCGAAACCACACTTCTTTTACGTCTTTTTTTTTTTTTCATCGTGATTTTGAAATTTTGAGCTTTTCGGATAAGTCAGGATTGCCAAAAATTATACCGGCGAGTGTTCTTCGGATTTTTCTGAAGACACGAAGCCCTGCTTTTAAGGCGCTTATTTGTTGACAGAACATCATTTTGTTATCAAAATTTAACGATACCGAATTAGGGGATTGTACTTTGAAGTCGGAAGTTTCACTTTCCTCGGAAAGTAAGTACCAGAAAAGACTACTTTGAGTAAAGTACACGTACATAGCTAGCTAATGTACTTTCGGGAAGTACAGTTTTTCTAAACCTACTTCATGTAGTACTTTAAGTACAATCTAGTTAAAGTACCTCCCACACTGTATTCGAGGCAGAAGAGGAGGAAAGTAATTCCACGCATCGCATAGTGCATCGCGTGGCGGTACACACTCGAAAGCATTTCTCTGTACCGTCACGTCTTCTGAAACACGAAGATAAAAGATGGTTATTGTGCAGTGATTTCAGTTTCATCCGTGTGTGTGTCCGCACCTGCGGACACACTCTAAAAAAAATCAGTTCGAAAAAGAACTTTTTGGAGTTCTTCGGCTTGTCCATATTTTGCACCCTAAAAGGTTCTTTTAAGCACCTTATAAAAAAGTTCTTCATGAAGAACCTTTAAAAAGTTCTTTTAAGTTCTCTTTTCAATGAAACAGTTCTTCGTGAGGAACTTTTAAAAAGTTCTTTTCAGCCCTTCTCTCGCTAAAACAGTTCTTGGTGAAGAACCCTTTAACAGTTCTTTTAAGTTCTCTTTTCAGTTCTTCGTGAGGAATGTTTAAAAAGTTCTTATCAGCCCTTCTGTCGCTGAAACAGTTATTTTTAGTTCTCTCTCGGATGAAACGATTTTTCATCAAGTACCTTTGGAAGGTTCTTATAAGCTCTTTTTTAATTAACCAGTTAATAATAGGAAGAACCTTTATTGAGTTCTTTTAGAGTCTAAGGAAATAACTTCTAAATAACCTTTCAAGGGAACTTTTATGTTGGGTGTGCGAATACCTCCTTCGGTTCAAATAGCGCAGCAATATTTCTAGGTTCAACACTGCAATGAAAGTCATTGTGTACAGTGGACTTGTTGAACCTAGAAATATCGCTGCTCTATTTGAACCGAGCGGTATTCGCACACCCCAACAGTAAAGTTCCCTTGAAAGGTTATTTAGAACTGTTATTTCCTTAGACCCTAGAAGAACTCAATAAAGGTTTTTCATTATTAACTGGCCAACTGAAAGAGCTTATAAGAAGCTTCCAAAGGTATTTGATGAAAAACCGTTCCATCCGAGAGAGAACTAAAAAAAAAAACTACGAAGGACATTCCATTTCAACCACTACTTGCTCACCCCTAACTTTCAACTTATTTTTTCACCGAGAGAGCTTTCTAATATGAACCTTTTTAATTAAAGGCTTTTTGCAAAGACCACTTTCAAGTTAACTTGCATAACTTATTCGCAAAAAGCGACTTGGGCAGCAATTTTAGGTGTACAGTAGCTCTTTTGTAAACCGCTCTTTATCGACTGTCTCGAACTGTTCAAAGAGGCAATATACATCACCTAGACGTTTTGTAAACATCAACAGATGTGCAAAACAGGTTTCGAACGACAGGGCTCCTTTTCTGGAGCACTACATCTACTGCAGAACCTCTGGCTTGGATGGGTATTCAAGTACATATTCATCGTTGATACTCTTGTCATGACCAAGTATGAGGTATAGGGAATAGAGGTAGGGGAAACAAAAGAGATGCCCTGCAATGTCCAACCTGTCAATGGTGAAATGAAGACAAGATACAGCGGGTCACAAAAAAATAACATACTGACGTTTATTGAACATGACTAGATTGAAACTTAGCACATGAGTAGAATGCTTCTCTGCCTAAAATATAGATCAAATAGAACACGGCCTAGTGGAACGTCATACTTCACAGATTAATTACACATACTGAAAAGCTTTTTAATGAACTTTTCATGGAACTCCGAAGGCTTTCAAAGAGTGTGCAATGAGTGTGCAAAATGTAACTCCGAGAACTTTCAAACAGTCTGCAATGACTGTGTGCAAAATGTAACGGAAACAAAACTATTCATACAACCGAAATTCTTGAGCACTGGGGTAGGAACATTCCTAAAGATCTAGGACCTCCTTTCAAAGCAGAAGTTTGCTTTTAGTCTTTGAAAACTATAATTTGTTGCCAATTAGCCACTTTTTAGTACCTCTTATACATATATACGCAAATGAACACCAAAACCTAATTTTTCAAGATGGCCACCGTCAGACCCCGGAGGGAGAAAAAATAAGATGTTTACCGAGAGCTTCTTTCTCAAGTACAATTTGGGGGGGGGGGGGGGGGGGGCAGTTTCTGCTTTATAACCCTGCCTCGGTAAATAGTTATTCGAGAAATTCTCACAGCTTAAACGGTGGGAATAGTGCACACAAGGAAAAACACTGGAGAATGAACAGCAAACAGCGCTAACTTGCAAAGAAAAATGTATTATCAAGTCAGTGGAATATATATGCCAGCAAACAATACATAGAAATAAAATATACACAAAAACTAAAGTGGCGAAGCGGGCGAGTTGGTTCATGACATAAAATTCAAAAGCGCTAACAAAGACGAGAACAAAAGTAGGAAGGTGAACAGGACGAGCGCTTACTCTCAACTGAACATTTATTTAAAAACAGCTAAAGCAAACAACCTCCTACAAAATACACTGAATCACTCAGTGGCGTCACACATCACCACGCGTCAATAAAGTCACTCTCTTTTTGGTGCAGAAAAATTGACGGCTGACTGACGCAGCCTTCAGTGCCCTCTTTCTTTATAGCATGCGCTTCAAGCACTTCCCTCGCAGCTTTTTCACGAGCCTTCCCCACGATCGTGGTATTTTGAAAGATGGGCTGGCACAGACAGTCTCTGCAATGAAGAGGCAAGTGTCCTCCAGGTGTCGAGCGCAAAGTCAGGTCATGCTCGCGCATCCTCTCATTTACGCACCGTCCTGTCTGGCCAATGTACACTCGGCCGCATGTCAGCGGTATTCTGTACACCACGCCCACGTTACAATCTACAAATCTTTTGGCATGATTCACGGTGCATAAGCGCGCGTCATTCTTTTTTTCCTGAATCCGTGGGCATAATTGGGCCAACTTACATGGCGCCGAAAACACAAGCGGCACATCAAATCTTGCTGCCACCTTTTTTAAGTTATGTGAAACTTTGTGCAAGTAGGGGATGACCTGAGGTCTCGTTTTTGTTTTTTTCTTTTTTACCCCCAGACTTTCCCTTGATCTTTGTGATGTGTCACAAAGGACCGGGGCGATACAAGATCCTATTTGTATAGGATCTTGTGTCGCCCCGGTCCTTTGTGACATTTTCTTAGCCAAGTTCGACCGACATGTTCAGATTGGCTTGGAAGGGAAGCAAGTGTGTAAGGTTGTCCGGTATGTTGACGACTATTTGGTTCTATGGAAACGTTCTGAGAATCTTTTGACGCGCCAGGTTGTTGAGAGTGTGTTAAAAGTGTTTTATGACAACTCAAATGGCTTAAAGTTCACTCACGAACTCCCGGACGGCCAGTTTCTCCAGTTTCTAGACTTGAGACTGCAGTTCACGGGAAACCATGTCTGTTGGAGTTACCACCCGCGCTCCAAAAAGGGAATCCTCGCCTACGATTCGGCACATTCCAAATTAGTAAAAAGGGGTATTGCTTCGTCTTGTTTCCAGGCGGCACTTCAGAAGTCATGCCACCATGTTATGCGTGACAGCTTCAGCCGGCAGGTTAATCGACTTAGAAATGCCGGTTTTCCAACTTCACTTTTGCTTGGAGTTGCCGAGACGCTGCTGAAAAAGATCAAGGAAAAGTCTGGGGGTAAAAAAGAAAAAACAAAAACGAGACCTCAGGTCATCCCCTACTTGCACAAAGTTTCACATAACTTAAAAAAGGTGGCAGCAAGATTTGATGTGCCGCTTGTGTTTTCGGCGCCATGTAAGTTGGTCCAATTATGCCCACGGATTCAGGAAAAAAAGAATGACGCGCGCTTATGCACCGTGAATCATGCCAAAAGATTTGTAGATTGTAACGTGGGCGTGGTGTACAGAATACCGCTGACATGCGGCCGAGTGTACATTGGCCAGACAGGACGGTGCGTAAATGAGAGGATGCGCGAGCATGACCTGGCTTTGCGCTCGACACCTGGAGGACACTTGCCTCTTCATTGCAGAGACTGTCTGTGCCAGCCCATCTTTCAAAATACCACGATCGTGGGGAAGGCTCGTGAAAAAGCTGCGAGGGAAGTGCTTGAAGCGCATGCTATAAAGAAAGAGGGCACTGAAGGCTGCGTCAGTCAGCCGTCAATTTTTCTGCACCAAAAAGAGAGTGACTTTATTGACGCGTGGTGATGTGTGACGCCACTGAGTGATTCAGTGTATTTTGTAGGAGGTTGTTTGCTTTAGCTGTTTTTAAATAAATGTTCAGTTGAGAGTAAGCGCTCGTCCTGTTCACCTTCCTACTTTTGTCCTCGTCTTTGTTAGCGCTTTTGAATTTTATATACACAAAAACCTCATGAATCACTTTCAGGCATTTCTGAAATTGGCCAGTTTTAACCTTAAAAAAAGAGTTGCACCTTGCAGCTTGGCACTCCCTGGACAGGTCTCTTCAAACCCTTCAGCTGTCGAATGTAGTCAGAAGAAGGGTGAAACTTCATTATCCGCTAAAGTAGGCCATCCGTTGCCTGTTCCATTTTTGCTTGTACACGTGAAATGCTGCTGGTCCCCTTCATGAGATCCAGCTCCTGTTGTAGCTGGAAGGTAAATTTTTCTCGGTTTGGTTAACAGAGCAATGCGTTATTATTTAATTAAGGCCAACCAGCATTAAAGTTACACCCTACTCTGGAAAATATTACAAATTTTAGTTTAAAAGCCCATCAAGCTATAGTTTTGATGAGATCAAATATATTCAACTGCTTGTGAATCCCCTAGAGGACTTCTATGAGACACTGAAATGTTGGCCTTGAGGAAATGGAGACAACGTTCTAGATGTCTGATTTCATATGTGGCACATTAGCGAGCTCAGATCTATTATTTGACCACTAACAAAAGAAAACAAAAACTGACTTGGAAAACCTTCAAAACCCTTTCTTGTTGAAGTATGCTTTATGGATAAAAATGTTATTTTGGAGACGAGGTGGACGAGGCAACCACTCAGCTGTGGAAGCAGGAAAAAAGGAATTGCGGCAAAACAAGACTTCTGGCCCCTTCCTTCTCATGATGCCCCTCTCCAACCACACACTGCGAGTGCGTGTGGCACAAACAGATGTTAAACCAAGACAAAGAGCAAAACGGCACTGCAAGTAGGCAGCTGCAAACCAGGTTGTTAGCTGAATTTAGACAGTGTCTAAGTCTCTTAATACCTTTTTGGGTTTGAAGTAACTCAAAACCAAACAAAACTGAAGCGCCATTCAGGCTGTCTATTGCTTTGAAAGTTTAGTGGAAAAGGCGTTGAAATTACCACTTCGGGAATGCAGAGGGCCGGGTACAGCTAAATAACATCAGTGGTGGTCTTGCCAGCGATGTCTACCCTCCTTGCCTGTGACGTCTGTGCCATCATTTGGAGCAAGAGCTTCACATCTGGTGCAGCCTTGGAGCATTCAGCAGCCATAATCTCTACGTGGTCTGCAAAGTTGTTGGTACCTTCTCCTACGTCATGATGTGGAACCTGAAAAAAAAGTTAGTTCCATGCACACAATATGAGATTTGAAAAACAAAGTTGTGTACCAGATGAACTCCAGCAAGCCTTATTTTATGTTATGTAAAAAATTGTAATTTAAACAGTGGGTGCACGGGTCCAAATAGATCAAATTATATGCACTCTATATTTTAGCTATAATAAGGCAGTTCAATGCAACAAAAGAGATTTAACTGAGAGACAACCAGAGAGTATTTGATATATCTGACAAGCCATGCAACTGTGACCTTTACAGATTACATTTACAGCAATGTGATTCGTTCGAAAAGCACCTGTTGCAGTAGTCAAAAGTCCATTTAGGAGTAGCCAAAAGTACGTTTAGGAGCAGCTAAAAGATGTATTGGCGTGTAAGCACAAACTTCATCTTTATTCTTACCACTGTGAATATTATCATACTGTTAATGTGTTGGCATGCTCAACTAAAACACTATATCTACTTTGCCCTCTCACTCCTGTGCAACCTTTTGATAACATCAATTGCTTGACAAGTTTGATTCTCTCGAACAAAGCACTATCTGCTTAGTTGCACATAGAAGCACCAGACATGGCAACAACAGTCTGAGTGATGATGGATAGTATGAACTGCTGTGAATGGTTGTTTTAGGTACGGAATCAAAAGTGAAGCAAACAGTATGTACCACTAAAATAAAATAATGTAAAAATAGAAACATTTTGAGTACTCAAACTGATGTTTTGTTACAGTTCTAAAGGTTATAATAAAACAAAGAGTTCGTCATTTGATTGTGAATATCAATGTCGTATATTTAAGACTTCGTAACAAGAATCTGCATGCGAACAATAAAAAGGCCTTTTAAAAACAATCAATCCGAATTCGGTAAGGTCATTCCCAAGCTTCGAACCATTCCTCTGGACGGGCAACTGAAAACTGTATAAAGATTTCTCTCATTTTGGCAAAATGTAACAGGCTAGGCACTTTGAAGCATATGGTGCAGCAATTACATAACTACATTTAGCTGAATAACTATTTAAGAACAGTTCCCGCTTCCAGGTTAGTTTTATTTCTTTCAATTGTATCAGAACCAGGTTATAACAAACAATTACCATGGTCTTTTTCTATTTTTGAATACAGTGACTGCGTTGGCGTTCTTCCTTTCGCTTTCGCCCACCACCTTTGCCATAGTCTTCCTTGTTTTGCTAAACTTCTGGCAGATGCATACGAAGCAACTTTTATTTTTTTCATTTTGTTAATAAGGCTGTGTCGCAGAGAATCCTACAGTGAGACTGATGAGTAGCAAGCCCGTTACAGTGCAGATAATGAACTTCGATAGAAGCATTTCAATGGACCTCTTGGCGAATATGTGCTGCCACCTAGACACGCGAATCGGTTCGAGTCTAGGTGACTGGAAAACAACGCGCGCCCAAGGCCTCTCCCACCCGTTCCACACCCAAAACGTCAGCTACATCCTGTTCACCCATTGAGGCGATGTGACCTAGATACGGCTCCCCCAAGCTCACCTTTGTCCCCATCGTGCGTAATCTTCCGCCCCGAGGTCGACACAACGAAACCGCTCAAAGGCGAGAAATGCAAGATGGCGGATTGTTTGGAACTATACCTGTTTTCACCTCAAGAAAAAAGTACGTTTTGCGCATTGTTCCTACGCGGCGCGAAATAGTTCTTACGAGATTCAGTTGTCGGAGGAAAAAGCAATGCTTTTGGCGTTTGGAATGTGTACGTCTTGATAAGATAACATATATCTAATCTAAAATTCACCTACATATGTCTTCATTATCCACATAAAGGGGGAAATTAGTAATGCTCCGCGAGGAGCCGGACTTGTTTTACTTCGGTTCTTGAGGTGAAAACAGGTATAGATACTCTCGAACCGAGGCACATGAAATACTCCGCGCATTCGCACCGCGTATTTCTACAAAAGGTCCATTGTCAGAATGAAAACAAGTTCTTGTAAATCTTACGCAGCGTCCAGTGGAGTCGGTCAGGAAGGGGTATGCCACTTGGAGGGCACGCATGACATCATCTAGCTAAGACCGACTTGGCGTTCTGGAAAGAAAAAAACAACAACAAATGTTAGCCTCTATTTTAAGATATATAAGTGAGGACTTCAAATGCTGCTGTTTTCGGAGTTTTGCTCAGAATGTCGTCTGCCAACACAGCGACCAACTTTGTTCGTGCTTCATTTCGCTGTGGTTGAAGGAACAGTTCACTCTTTTCACACAGCCTCTGTAACAGTAGCGGGGGAAATTCTGGGAGAGTATATCTCTGTGGCCATACATTCCTGACAACCTCTGTAGACCAAACTGAGGCTGCTGTGTTACTGGCACGAGGCAC
>JABSTQ010000911.1:0-73299 GCA_013358835.2 Ixodes persulcatus
TTCCGGTTTTCTGCGCTATCTAAAAAGTGTCTATAAATCTACTCCGACTACATTTTTTTCTAAACCCTATTGAAATAACCGCATGCACCTATACGACCGGGGGTAATCAATTCGCCGAATGGCGTTTCGTCGAGAGATTCTTTTGTCGAGATGCGTCGTTTCGTTGACAGACCTTGCGACGTTTCGCCCAACACAGCCTTGCTGTTTTTGCGACAAACTTTCTGCATCTCGCCTGGCTTTCGGGGGGAGAAAGAGAAGGTGGGGCTCAAGGCTTAGGTAAGCATGTCTCAGTGAATCACGCAGAAGAATTTTATACCCTCGTTACACGGGCGCACTTAACTGCAGTTACGCTAAGCCACAGTTAGCGCACAATACTTGCGGACAACATTCTGCGGCTATGCAGTCAAAGCTATGGGCGAACGTGCGCTTGAGCATCTTGAGCACCCATCGAAGCAGTGCACGCGCGCTCTTCACTACTTCTGAAATAGCTGTCCGAGAGTATAGTGCGGTAATTGTGGTGCCACATAACAGCAGTTAAAGCTTAGTTAACCACGGTTAAGGGTGCCCGTGTAACAGGGGTATTAGTGGTTGCCAAACGTTATTACGCACTGAGTTTGAAAAAAAAAAAATACGTTGTCGCCGAAAAGTCGCATGAGCATGTGTCCACGAAACGAGTTTCTACGAAAAGCCATGGCGTCGGCGAAACGTGTGCCCTTGATACGTGATTTCATGAAACGTGTGTTCATGAAAAGTAGTCCAAGAAACGTGTTTCTACGAATCGTCTTCCGACGAAATGATACAGACGCCGATGCGACCCCTACCCCATAATACCGTGCGAAATAACAGTATGGCACCTTACACCCAATTTTCTCAATTAAGAACGCACAAGGCAATTGAATGCTTGGCCAGAGTTGTCTACCATGCTTTCCCTGTCAGGTGGGCACTCTATTCTTCCACTTGTCTTTTATCACTTGCCAAAACGAAATAGTTTATTTAAATGCACGTGGTGCGCAGCACCGAGTATATTATTTTGTGTTTTATGTATATTATAATTGCGTAACAAACGGGATAATACCTTGAACCACTTAAATCTACGTGTTGTTGTTTTTTGTTTTTGTTTTTTCATTTGGGCATTGGCATGGTAGTATGGTATGTTGCATGGTTGCACGTGATTTTTTTTAATAGCAATTAGAAAATCTTTTTCGCGGAAATCCTGCTAAATGTATGGCGCTTATGATCCGCTTCAGATATTTTCAACTAGAGTACTGCAACGTGCTGACTGTATGGCCGCAATGATCAGATGTATATTTATGTCTTATTTTTAATTAAACTTCAATTTCTCAGTTAGTGCCCTCTCTGTTGACTCATTTGGCGTTCGTCTCCTCATGGCGCTACGTTTATTTCCAAGCCTGATCTGCCAACTAGCTGAAGTGTCTCTCAGCTCTGAAGGGGCGAATTTACGGCTGACGCAAGGACAAACGCAAGTTTCACACCCTCAGGAATGTAAATCAGCTTGTCCCAGGGATAACATCCTAAGGGTGTTAAAAAAATACCCTTATGTTGCTGATTAAAAAAACGAAAATATTATGCTACCGATCTTAGGAGCTCTCTACGGACAGTTCAGAAGCAGCAAGCACCCCATGCAGCTGTCACATCCACGGAAACGATCAGTGGCAGTACACCACGCACCGGCGATAACTCACGAATCAGCTGATTGCTCAACCGCCTTACGTACTCGACCACTCAAAAACAATTATTCGCGGGTCACAGTTCCCGCAATTATGAAGCTTATGAGTGCGTCGCTTTCTTCTCCTCTATATATCACGTAAAGCGTAATATTGCCAAACTCCAATTTAGAAAGAGAAATGATGCAATCAAAAATTATTCGATATAGTCGCTCAAACAAGCTGTGCTAAAGCTGGTCTTGAATGGCGAACGCCCTTCAGAAAGAGCATCGGCCTCATTTTACTGTAGCACACCTATCCACAGCACACCCCTTTCGCACCATTCAAATGTTCAAAGGTCTTACATGCAACAACCTCTTATTCTACGATTAAAATGGGTGCATGATTTAAAATAAGGCTTCTGAAAGGGTGTCGCCATGGCTGTTATTAAGGGAGGCCTTCGACACCCTAAGTATGTAAAATTCTTAGTATGCAGATAAGACGGCTATATTGCTGGGTTTTTTAACGGGACTTTCCTGACGCCAGCGCGAGGAAGGGACTGGGACGAAGTGGTCTGTCAGCTTTCGGCTGTAAGTCACGCCCTTACTGTCCTAAGCCAAGTCCAAGACGAAATCTGACGGCCTTGTTATCCAGCATAACAGCCCTGTTACTTAAGAAGTGTCGGTGGACACTTTGCAGCGTACTCGAAAAGGCTTGTGGAGTTAGTCAGAAGGCTCATTCCGGCACTCCGAATTGCACGCTTTCCTGGACGTCATAAATCGCCCGTTTTGCGGGTGCAGAGTAGCCTTTAGGTAAAGTAAACACGCCTCAGTGATTTACAGGCTAGCCTTTATCTGGCTCACGGATTTTCTTCCGCTTACGGGTGCCGCACAAACTACTCAAATAAATGCAAAACACGCTATCTGGAAAAATAGTTACATATGTCTAACACTAAGGCTCGGCAATTACGCGAGTAGTCACGGAGGAGGCGGGGAGGGGTAGGGAGGGGTGTATAAATTTCCGGACATAGCCTTCTCTCAATGTTACATCAGTACTGCGCTATTATATTTGTCCTCGCCTACTTTGTCGGCACAAGTGGGTTTCACCTTGGCCCACACAAAGCAATGATGAAATCAGTTCTATAGGTACTGAGCAATCGCGCAAGAGCAGTCAAGCTAGTCGTGACAAGAAACGTCTTTTTCTCTGGTAATGCCAGATTTATTTTCGACGTGCACTTTAAACTTTTGTTTTTCTGTTGCAAAGTACAAATTTCGAACAGCACACCGCCCAGAAAAACACACAAAAATGAAGAAAGGTAAAAAAACGTAAGCGAGCTGGTGAATGACATCCATGCTAACCCTGAGACGTAGGAAGGATAAAAAAAACAGAACAAAGAAGTCATTGATTTGTGCACTCGTTCCACATACCTTCGAACGTTTGCCTGTTTCTTCTCCACGCAAAAAGTCTCACTTTAGAAAAACGCCAACGCCCTTTTTTTGTCCCAATGTCAAAAAACGCTGTTACCGTCAATTTAAAAATAAAAAAGTAACGCAAAAGTAACGTGTTTTTTATGCGTAACGGTAACGTGTTCATTTATTTTGCAAAAAAAAACAGTAACGTATTTCGTTACTTTTTTGTCGGTAACGCGTACAAACACTGCTGACTGCTCAGCAAACGCAGGGTGTCACTTACCGACTTCTTGCTTCGCGATTTGTTCTTCCGCGTCCCTAATCAGCTGGCGCTGCGACCCCAGTGGCTGCGGAAGGATCATAAGATACTGGTATCTCTCCACACGCCCCTTCGTTTCTTGAGCCCTCGGTGTCTACGGTGTGGTGACGGATTATTGGGCGATCCCTGGAGCGCAAAATATGGCGGATGGCTTTGTTTCTTTTTTTTTTTCAGGAATCCTTTTAGCTTCCCTTTAACGCACCCATTGGAAGCGGCGACGACATGGAACGAAAATATGCACAGACAGCGACTCTTCTAGGTTTGTGTTCGCTCTTATATTTAGAAATCATAGCAAAATATGACCTGAAGATAGAGAAAAAAAATTATGGCAGAAGAACTCGGATCTTAGTCATGAAAATGACAGCTATATATGCTCATCATCTCTGTGCATTTCGCATTTCCAAACCGGTCCACCCTTCTCCTCGTATCTTGTGTTTGTTTTTTTTGTTGTTGTTTTTTTTTTGTGACACCCATTAATGTACTAGACTTTTGTCAGGTGCACTCCCCACGCTCCTTGCATCACATATTCCGGGAAATTATAAGCATCTTTTTAACACTTTAGACAGAACCCCGAGACTGGTGGGAAGGAAGGGCGACGCAGGACGAAGTCTCAAATACGCAAACAAGCTGGTGAAGGTTTGAAATGTTAAACCTCCACCAACGTCTTTGCGCCTTAAATGTTTGTTCGTAGAAGCGTTTACTTTTGCGCAAAGCACTTGAGAGAGTCAATCGCTGCAATCTGCGGAGGAATCTCGGCGAAAGTTGAAAATGTATTTAAACCTAAGAAAATGCTCTGGGCTTTCTAACTGTTTAACTGAGCATGACGTTTACCATGTTCAGTGCCACAACCCGAACATCTTTTTTTTTGTGTTTTTTTTTTACGTTTTTTTTTTTTTTTTTTTTTTTTCACGAGAAACTTTTTTCTATAATGTGT
The DNA here is from genome assembly GCA_013358835.2 of Ixodes persulcatus. Taxonomy (NCBI): domain Eukaryota; kingdom Metazoa; phylum Arthropoda; class Arachnida; order Ixodida; family Ixodidae; genus Ixodes; species Ixodes persulcatus. Next base: position 4,327 of record JABSTQ010000911.1, read on the forward strand.
TCGGAATTTTGTGAAGCCCATATAAGAGAGCAGCCGCGAGGCTCGACATTGATTGTTTGACGGGTGGGAGAGGAGGAGTGAGGTGCTCGACGCTGATTGGTTAACGGGGGGTTATTTTACCAGAGGGGTAGGCGAGGAGGAGCTCGATCACCCGTGCGCACTGAGGGAGGAGGTCTCGAGAGTATGAAAGGGTCTGGAAGATCGCCAAGTTTAACAGCCATATTAGCGGTAGTATCGCTTCATTCTAGGAACGGCTATCAAGTGTACACATGATAGGCGTTAAACTATCTGTTCAAGAGCGCCGTGAAAGTAGGCGTCTGGCCTCTGAAAACTCAGAGTATCTCTAAACGTTTGTGATTCTAGAATTGTAAGCAGTGATAGAGTGCAGGCGAGCTGGTAATTAATCGACATCTTGGAAACCCTGAGATGGGGAACGATAAAGAAACGGACGAACACAACAAAATCTCAAACGCAGCGTTTGAGATTTTGTTGTGTTCGTCCGTTTCTTTATCGTTCCCCATCTCAGGGTTTCCAAGATGACGTGATTCTAGGGCGTTTCACGTATGCCACGTAATTACCTAGCAACTTGCCATCTTTCTTTTTCAGTTTTGTTATTTGCCGAGTTCTCTGCGTAGAATACAGCGCTGGACTCTCCCAAGTGCTTTGCGGGAAAGCAGACGCTCCGGATTTCTCGGAGTGTGCGGTGGTAGACTGAGGGAGAGGAGGAGATCAGAGCTCGCGGGGACGCCAGAGCGCCGACCTCTGATTGGAAGGATTCGTGGGTAGGCGCAAAGGCTATCTGCCTTTGTCTCCACCCACTGTCTCCCTCCAATCAGAGCGAACAAGAGCGTCGTCTGCTCCTGGCGCAGTGTCTCGTGTTCGAACGCCGGACGCCGTCATTCGGCGTTCGAACGCCTTCCAAAGGTGAGTATAAGACAGAGGTAGCTAGACCTTTGCGGCTACCCACCATTCTTCCAGTCAGAGCTCGGCCATCTGACGTCCCGTCCCTACGGCCTTTCAGTTACTCATCTCTCTCAGTTTCTCGCCGTGTAGTGATTGGCATCCCACGTACACTATAAGTAAGAAGGCACGTCGTTTATTTTATTTATTTTTAACGGGGTGTATTGAACTTTTTGGCCTATGCTCCGCATCCATTGTACGGTGAACAGAGGCTAATTTTGGGTGGAAAAAAAAATGTTTATTTAGATCGTTTGTATCCGGTGCATACCCTTCGCGCAGTCTTCGCCGGGTGCATAGATCGCACGTGAAATTCTCTCACACAGGACACCTAAAAACAATTCTGCTTTTATAAGGGCCTTGTAGCAAACCGTTACCGTTTTCCGCGTGCCGCACTACTGGAGCTTTTGAAGCATGCTTTTAAGCGAGCGGCCCGCTGTCACAGTTATCACCCGGGCTCACGCATAAAAGCATGCTTCAAAGGCTCCGATAGTGCGGTTTCGCGGAGCACGGTAACGGTTGGATAAAAGTCTGTATTAATGCACAGAAAAGCTTGTATCGTATAGAAACCATAATTAGCATACTCTGCAGTTCACTCCATTCATGACGTCTCGTTATAATAAACTATCGTGAAAAACTGCTTATATATATATCTGTATATATATATATATATATATATATATATATATATATATATATATATATATATATATATATATATATAGTCCGCGTCTGTAGACAGACTTTACAACTTTTCAGCGTGTATAGTCAGCGGACTCTATGGTTCGAGAAAATGCAGTCCCTCCGTGCATTTGAAATGACGACAGCCTTAGTGATCCCCCAAAATAAAGGAACGAATAGATGTGGCGACGGGCACCCAGTGACGCAAGGCGGGCAACCCGACGCTCTACCGGCCGACGGCGAAGAGAGAGTCACGTCTGGTCGCTCCTGGCATGGCATCCGATCCGGCAGTTCCGGCACGGACAAGACACCTGCGACGCGGGCCCGCCGCACGCCGGCGGCGTCGCTGAAAAGGACTCCTATTCTGTTTGCCTGCCTCAGAAGAAGGACCGACGACGGTCTTGGGTATCCCCTACGTTGTAGGAACCCGAGATCATCCTGTGTAGCTTCGTGCTCCGGTGCTCTATAGTCAGTTCACCCCCCTCGAAGCTGACAGCGCGGTGGAGGCTACGTGCTCGTCGAACGAGTCATACGTCTATCTTTCGCCACGTGATCATGCTCCCGCCCATACCACCGCCCAGAAAGCGAGGTAAGGCGATGAAAGGGAGGCAGCTGATTGGTCCGGCGAGTGCCTACCTCCCACAGCACTGTCAGCTTAGGGGTGAACGGACCATAGTCCCATGCTGGGCCTGCGGGTGTTTGTTCGATCTGTAGATAAAAGTGGTGAGAAACGCTCAGAATAGGCAATCCGAAAATAGTTAAAGCTTTCTTTCGGGAAAAAAATATAAAATAAAATTAACTTAATAGATGAGAACTTCGGCTTGTTTTATAATGCGTAATCTACAATAACTACTTTTTTTATCTCCGGTGAACTGGGTAAAAATAAATTGTGCGATGGAAAACCCCTTTTTACACTCTCAAGAAAAAAGGGTGTAAAAGGGTGTACCGTTACACCCTTTGTCCCATATAATACACCCCAAAACTTCAATTCGACGTACAGCGCCCTACAGCCAAACAGACGGCCCGCAATTTTACGAGGGGCTTGATAGCCGTGTGACACAACTTATTAAAATAGCTAATGTACAGTCAGGGACAAAAGTCTCCAGGACACGCGAGCTGCGAGTGAAACGCATTGCTCTGCCATCTGCCGGCGGGTCGCCTGGTTTCGAGATCACAAAAAAGCGCATGCGCGTCCTACTGTGCCTGCCAACATGTGCGCTTTCCAGCTCTTCTGCGGCGCGGCACCTAACTCGGAATCGGGCGCGTGGTACCGCCTCGGAGATAGCGCTTACTGACATGGCACCTATAAAGCAAGAAGTCACGGCAGCTCAACCGAGCGATAAGCTGAACTGGTTATAAAGCAAGGTGCGCTGACACGGCGAAATGCGGCGCAATGCCCCAGGCAGTATCTCAAGTTTCGGAATGTGTAGCAAACGCTCGTCAGCCGCCAGTGCTATCTTTGAGGCGGTACCACGCGTTTGCAGGCAGAGTAGGACGCGCATGCGCTTTTGTGTGATCTCGAAACCAGGCGACCCGCCGGCAGATGGCAGAGCAATACGTTTCAGCCGCAGCTCGCACGTCCTGGGGACTTTTGTCCCCGACTGTACGCTTTACTGACTACAAAAAACATAATCGGGGTTTTCTTAGTCCTACTGTAAAAACTCGGTGTTTTCTTTATGTGGTCTTTGATACGTACTTTAGCTATTTAAAAAGTTATATCCCACCGTTATCAAGCCCCTCGTAAAATTTGGGGCCGTCTGTTCGACTATAGGGCTCTGTACGTCGAAATGAAGTTTTGGGGTGTATTATATGGGACAAAGGGTGTAACGATACACCCTTTTTTTCTTGAGTGTGTATAGAAAGAAATCAGATACATACTGTAACTACTTCTCTACATAATCACCGTAAAAATTTCAGAACTTATCCTGATTTGGCACTAGCTTTTGGATGATCTCCTCAAGAAAGTTTGCCACCATAGGTTTTCACTTATTCCATCGCGCGTCCACAAGACACCCGGTCTCCACAGACGTTCTTCCCTGACCACCACCATCATGGACGTCTGTTCGTCTTCCCCGAAACATCATACAGTCCCCCACCCCCCTTCCCCATATTACACGTCTCTGGTGGCTGACGGCCTTGTTGGAAGTGTCATGGAACGACTGGGAATCCAGGTGGCAACCTACATCGAGAGAAGCATTCATTGGCTCGCTCCACGTCTTAATTACATTTTAATTACATTAGAACGTAATTAAATACATTACTTAATTACGTTCTAATCGCCTTTGAGTTGTGCATTGAATAGCGTAGACCGCGCAGTGTCAAGATGCAGGTCACGCACTTGGTACATTTTCAAAAGAAACAAGAAACTTTGCAACTCCGACTAGAGTGACACTGCAGATTTGAACAAAACCACTTGCGGCGTATAATGGTGTCATTCAAATCGAAGACGGAATGTTACTTCCCACAAGCTGCGCCTCATCGCACGTTTCTGTTGTTATTTGTGAAATAACTGCGAAATATAATAGAATGAATGAACGAATTTGTTAATTCGTTCTACGGGTAATGCATCCCCATTCTCTCCTACTGACATGACAGAAAAACGGGAGGCATTCACACTATGCATAGACCAACACCCGGCCCTGACGTCACGCAGCTGCTCGTGGCGCTGTCGACGGCACTGCGCATGCGCAGACGCTTCACTTCACGCGCATTCGGTTTCTGCGCACGCGCAGTGCCCACACCTGGTGTGGGCAAACGCGGGATTGTTTGTAAACAGCGTGTCGGTCTATATGCGAACAGAAATAAGGTTTTGAGCACTTCTCCAAGAAATAAATGTGTTATCAAAATTATATTTATTTTGCTTTATGTAGAGCGCAAAAAAAAATACGTTTTCGCTTCCGGTAATCAAAGCTGCTGTTGAATCAGATGTATGATGCTCTAGACATTTGATATCTAATATTTATACAAAATCATTACACCTATGGTGATGCTCTCGAAATGTGTCAACTATCATAGTACAAAAGCAGTCTTTCTTTCTTTCGAGAGAACGATGCTTCTACTGCGTCATATGCCGACCACCAAATATAAAATATTGCGAAACCCTGCTGTGTATGTTACACCTTTCTAAAAAATATATATAAAAAAACATTAAGTTTGTTTTGTTTTGTTTTTTGCGAAAATTAATTACACATATTTGAACACTTATTCTCCGCATAATTGTAGCACTAGCTGTCCGAACCAGATGCCAAAGTTTCAGGACTAACGGTTATATCTTATTTAAAAGTTATAACCAATTTTCTGAAATTTTAAATTGGAAAACGGCGGCCGATGGACACCTCAAAATACATGCAGCTGAATGGCACCAGTTGCCCAAAACGGGCGAAAATGGGCCCCATGTTTCTATCAAATTTTCCAGAAAATCACCTACCTTTTGACTGAAAGAAATGTCAGCTCCGAAATTTTTATATCCGGTTCGGACTGCTGCGGCTACGTTTGGGCGAAGAATCGACGTTCGGTGATGCCCAGTTTAATTTTGCGTTAACAAGAAAAACTCGTAAAAATAAATGAAAGACGTTTACGAATCTTTGTAAGGCGAAACTAGAGCGCAGCTTTTGAGGAGGAGGAGGTGGGGAGGGTACAGAGGGGAGGACACGCCCCTCCTCCTCCGTACCCTCCCCTCCTCCTCCTCTTCCCTCCTCTTCCTTCTTTTCTCCACCTGACACTGAATTTGTTCATGGGTGGCGTAACACGAAGTCGTGACGTCATTTTCCCCGCTAAATTTAGCGGGGAAACTAAATTGGTGTTGAGGTGACGTAACGTCAAGTTCCCCGCTAAATTTAGCGGGAAAATTTCCCAGCTAAATGAAGCGAGAAATTTAGCGGGAAGTTTTCCCGATAAACTTTGAGGGTAATTTTCTTGCTAAATTGAGCGGGAAACTGTGACGTCCCTTAATGCAACGCGCGCGGTGACGCCGACGCCGACGCCGACGCCGACCCCGACCCCGACGCCGCTCAACCCGGAAACGGGCGCCTAAGAGCTGCGCTCTAAAACATTGGGGTTTCTTGTACGTTAGGGCTTTTCTAGCGGTGGCAATCAGTTCATTGAACACGTTTCATCGACAGGTCGTTTCAGCGACACGCGACGTTTGGACGACAAATCGTTTCATCGACAGTTCAGATCATTATTATAATGCAAATTCAATGCAAAGGTGCAAGCGAGCTGTGTTTGGAGACTTGTGTTTGTCCTTTGTTTCTTTTGTTCCTCTTATCCGGGGATTATTTTCGTCGTAGCTCAGATCAGCTTTTTTCTGTAATAAGCTGCATGAGACTGTCGCCGCAAAGCGCCGTTTACGGGTCCGTCAGGTCGGTTAACGTTTTTGCAATGTGCCGCCGCGGACTGTTGCCGCGAATCGGCAAAAACGCAGGCCCGGGGGGGGGGGGGGGGGGGGGGATTTGTGCTCACTCCAGTGATACACGCATGACGAAACGTCCTTACAGCGGGCGATTCGCGTAAAGAGTGTCGATGAAACAAACGTTCGTGTCGACGAAACGTGTGTCCATGAAACGTTGTCCACGAAACGTAGTTTCACGAAACGAGTTTCGACGAAACGATAGGGACCCCTTTTCAAAATCTAAGAGAGGGCTATACGGCCTGCAAGTTCGATTGCTCTTTTTGCACACCTCGTGTTTGTTTACCCCCAGATGGGCCCACGTGCATCTGCTCCCCACCCTCCCTTGACCTCAACCAATCCCGCGTAATGTACGCATTGCCCGCCGATTGGCGTGCCCCATGCGTTCGTCCCGAAGTGCCAAAGGCGCTTTATGAAACACTTAGTACCCCTATATGCGACACATGTAATAGAACAAAATCTGCTGTACAGCGTTGAAAGGAAATATAATAAAACAATTAAGGGTGTGCGAGGAGTGGTGCGTGTCGAAAAGCTCTGCGTTATTCATAGCCTCCCACAACATACCGGCTCTCTTTGCAGTGTTGAAGCTACGGATGCGTCTGTGCCATTCGATTCAAAGCAGTATTCGCCCACCCGCTTTTTTCGGTGGCGCCCTCTGATGCTTTATGTTCGTGACGTCACAATCAGAATTTGCATCGCCATGACGTCACGAGTTGTGGTATACTTATTCCTCAGTTACTACCTACAAGTTGGACAATGCTCTTAAAAACAACAATGGAAGCTCGGAGTCATTGCATTCTCAAACCAACATCGTGCATGATGAAAAGCAGCGCGAAACAAACAAGGACACAGGAGGGATTTCCACTCATGACAAGGCGCTGACTATGTATCAACTTTCTTAATTTTGAAAGGCAAACGGGCATAGGGACTACTTTTTCTTTTACAGTGGGGTTGCTTCTTTTTCTTTCACCGTGGGGTCGCTTCTTCTGTTTCGTTCCTTCGAATGAGAAGCTATCCAAGGTTCAAAGAAGCCATCTCACTGTCCCTGAGGTTAACAAATGGTTGTCGCACGCACGTCGCTTTCCTTTTTGCTATATGGCAGGCCTCAATTCTCTCCCTAGACAACTGAGCTTGGTGTAAGCACAAGATATCTGTGTCTATCAACCGTGGTTCACCACCCTAGTCTACACGACAATGCATTGCTAAATGGGAGTATGCTACATCTTTTAACAAACTGTGATGCTCGCGAAGTCTGATGTTTAAGCATCTCCCCGTTTGACCAATGTATGAGTGTCCGCAGGAGAATGGGGATTTCGTAGAGTGCCCCGTTTTTGCAAGGCACAAACTTCATGCAGCGCTTAAAGGGGCCGTGCAACGATATTCGCTTGCAGTGTTTTTCACTTTACACGAGCTTACTAGCACTAGTGGGACTCAAGGTTACTTGCAGGCAACGCCACAGAAAAGGAAACTTCTTCGTTCCGGTGTAATTTCAAGAACAAAAGCGAGCGTTTTCTTTCAATCTCTCCGTCGCAGTATTTGATGGCGTAGCTGGGGGATCGCAGAACCGCCTAGTGACGATATTTGAATGAGGCTCATAGATTGAACCCGAGCACTGCGTGAGCACTCCATTGGGGCTCGTGACAAGCGGCATATATATGAAGCCTGCAATGTGCTGGAAGACCTTAATTAGATTATATGGACGTGCCCATTACTTGCAGACCGTCGTAAACGTTTCTTTGAAGATGTGAACATAGCCGCCGTATCCTTCTCCGAGTACGACAATGGTTTTGTTCCCAACGGGATCACGTGCACTGCGAACAAGTGTTCTTCGAGCGGTCCTCGACTATTTGTCGTCATCAAGACTCGCATCCCAAGTTTGATGTGTATTCCCCTCCCTTCCTCACCTCTGTCCCTCTTTCACCCCACTTCCCAGCAGGATGATACAGCTGTCCCTTCTTGTGGGAGACTAATCTATCACCCTACATCCCACCTCTTTGTTTGAATTATTTATTAAAACAACACCACCATTACCCGTGATAATCAATAGCTCGATAAGCATTCGGGTGCTGGCACGTGTCCAATCGCTGCAGTGACGACAATAGCCGAACCATAACAGTGTCTGGAGTTTAGCGCGTGCCCTGTGCTTGCCGACCCCAGCACGTGGCTGTGATCAAGACTGGCGGCATATAATCGGCTCCATATCACGTGGGCACTCATCCTGGCAGCGAGTTGATAGGGTGAAAGCTGGTTGTTTTTCTTTCATTTTTTCTGCGACTTCCATTGCGTGTGGTTAAAACCTAACGCGTGTTACATAGGTTATTACCGTCGTCGGGGATTCGTTCTAAGCGGTGTTTGCGCAAAGTACAAAACTCGTTGCATCGCCCCTTTAATGTTTGCATTCGTTGCCTGTTAGACTGCTTATGTTTACGCGTTTTCTTTTACCGCGGTGAGAATCCTGCTCAGTTTGTTACGGGTTGAGAATACGACATTGACCCAATATCTCGGTGCGACTCCCTTTATCCCAGGAGAGAGGCGGTGAATGTATGGTATGACGGCTACATTATGTTTGTCTTTCTTAGCTTTATCTTCGTGCTTTTTTTCTAGATCCACCTTGTTGTTACGAATTAGTTTGTCACATGCCGAAAAGATAACTGTGTCTGGAATCTTCGAGTCTCTGAGCTTGGCGATTTCGGCTGAAAAACTTACTTTCATCTTGTGGATGCAGGATTTTGTTACCACTGACAGCAAGCATAAAATAGCAAACCGTTTTTAACGAGTTTTGTATGCGCCGATCTATAGTCAAGTAAGTCTTGATGCTGTAGGGTGGTACATCCACCATACTTTATTCTTTATTCATCATTATCCTGCAGCGCCATCAGGCATTATCGCAGGTGGCGAATAAACTTGAAAAAAACATTTCTGAATTCGCGGCACACACAATCGCACTGAGCGAGGCATTCCACTCCTTAATTGTTTTAACAAAAAAAGAATGTTTGCCCAATTCCGTCCTGGTGCGGTATTCTCTAATCTTATGAATGTGGTCTTTTCTGTTTGAGATATAATTTCGTGGCAATAAGTAAAATGAGCTTTAATGCCAGTTTTATTGTTATAAATGTTGTATAAAAACTTCAAGCGCAAATTTCTTCGTCTTAATGCCAATGTAGACCATCCCAGTTCTTTTATCATGTCGGTTACACTCTCAAAGCGGCCGTACCGCACCAAAACGAAACGAGCGGCACAACTCTGAATTCTTTCTAAAGCAACAATGTGGTTTAGCTGAGAACGATCCCAAACTGTGCAGGCGTACTCTAGCACAGGGCGTACTTAAGACAGATAGGCGAGCTCTTTGGTAGATTTAGTTGATTTCCTTAAATTTCGTTTTAAAAATCCAAGCGCTCTACAGGCCCTCATAACAACGTCGTTAATGTGCGCGTTCCAGGTGCAATCAGCTGACAGAGTGACGCCAAGATATTTAACTGTTTGCTGTTTTGTTACGGTTTCATTATGTTCTTCTTTTTCAAAATTTGTATTTTTCAGTAGAGAATGATCATTTCAACTAGATATTTCCTAGATATACATAGGGGTAGATATTTAGTGCATGGTGAACATATAAACTACGATGGCCATCAGTATTTCGCCGGTGCTTTCCTTTAACAACGTTTTGACCCTCAAAGCCTCCTTCAATAAAAGAAGAAAATGTGCATCCAGGAGAGGTTGAAAAATCAACTAAAGGTCTTGAACGCGCTATCGAGGTGGTGTGTTACAGAATGTAAATGCTTTCAGTTAATTTTTATTGTTATCTAATCTATATGATTTCGTCACCTGCCAAACCAGGTCCACAAGCCCTCGAGGCTTATTACGGCTCGCTATTGTATTTTGTAAAATGTTTATTCTTTCAATAAAGCTACGCTCTATTTTGTTATGTTCTATGTTCCGACTGAATGCGCCCTTCGATTCCACCTTAGCGCGCCAATACTTTCCAGTTCCTACTTTCTATAACTGGTCTAAAGCGAATAAAAAGTACTTGCAAAAACGTAGCATCAAATAAGTTTCAAATTACACAAAAACGTACCTAACACAAAGGCACAGATACAGAGAAATAGATGTAACTAGGTTTGTACCTTAGCTACACAAGAAGTATTCCTATAGTTATCGATTTGAAGTTGCTTCTACCTAGGTATTTTAGAACCCTGCTGCAAATCAATGCTGGGAACCCTCTGCGCCATGTGTTTCTCAAGCTCTCGATGACTACTATAGAAAGTCTACCCTTATAAAAATAATTTTTGATTTTTTATTGAAAACGTGTTGACTTCTTGTGGACTCTGATTACCTTCTTTTGACTTTGACTTCCTGTTAACATGGTCAACAGAAAGTTTGTTGATTTTCTGTGGAAACTTTTCTGATTACTTTCTTCAGCCAGAATCAAAAGAAAAGTTGCTGACTTTCTATTAACTTTTCGTTGATTTTTTTTTTCTGCTGACTTCCTCTTGACAGTGCCATTAGAATGACTGCAGACGTTCGGTTCACTACGTGTTGAAAATGGTCAGTTGACTATTGTAGGCAGTGTCACTAGAAAGGCTTTCTATTGACTTTCTATTAACGTTTCGTTTGACTTTCTATTAACTTTTCGTTGATTTTTTTATTGAACATAGTACACCTCGACTAAATGTCAAAGATCACTAAGTTTCCCAATACTCCCTGACAAGGTGAGAACGGTAGGGAGCAGCTTCAGTTGTCCGGCCCCCAGCGCGAACCTACTACCCTTGACCACGCTTCAGTGTTCGTGCACCCCGAGCGCGCGCGTGCAGTCAAAGCACGACGGAAGGCATGGGGCGCGTACTGGAGGCCAGCCGTTCGAAAGACACGCCCTTCCGTTCACACTTTGTAAGTGGCAATAGTGACTTTAATGAGCATATAAAACTAGTCAACTAGTAAAGAAAAGCCAAAGAGACTATTTTAAAGCGGAAAAACGTCCTTGACTCACTTCGTCCTGAGTGGTGCTATGCAGAGAAGAGATAGCATTTCTTCAAGGAGCTGTTTTTGTGGGTGTTCTTTCGCGAATGCACCGAATTGTTATTAGTTGTACCCATGCTTTTTATCAAGTGATATCGTTCACGAACTTCGGAACACTGTTTTTCCTTTGACAGACTCCATAGAAGGACATCGAATACTTGGGACCTTAATAAGTGCTGAGAAGGTCACCGGCCAGGTGATTACCTTCAATATGTAGGCTATATAAGGCTCTGGAGCAGTCAACGGGACTGTAATTCAGGTGTTTAGTGCTTCATTTTGCTTGTGTCGGTGTTCGTTTCCAGTGTGTAGTTGTGGTATGTATGTAGCGCTTTCAAATACCACAGGGACACCTTTTCCTAACAAAATCCAAAATAAAAAAAGAAATTGAATCATTTTTTACGCTATTTTTCTGCAGCCAATTCCGAGCAGAGTGGAAAGCCTTAGTAGGCCTCCAAAACGTTGTTGAATGAATAGCTAAGCTGTAAAAAAATTTTCTTCTTTTAAAACTGCTGTAGTTTTTCTATTGAAAATCTGTAGTTTCTCTATTGCAAAGCTGTAGCTTTTCAATTGAAAAGCTACAGAAAAGAATCTTGGAGGCGACAGGAAGTCTTGACTTATTTTATTAAAATGTGTGTCAATATTCAAAACAAAGTCAACAGAAAAGCTAAAGAAAGTCAGATAAAAAGCTATTGATATTTTACATCTTCTGGTGATTTTTTTCAACATCCTTTCAACAGAAAAGCATCACAGTTTTTGTAAGGGTATACGAGCACAATCCGGACATAAACAAATATGTATAAATAAAGCAATGAACTGAGTGCAATCAAACTTTTCGCAATGGTATCTTTATGTGTTTTGCCTTTATTACACTGCATTTTCGTGACCGTAGGTTTCAGGAAGCAAAGGTAAGCCTAAGAATTCTTTCTTCTACCTATGCACAGTGAAGGAAACTGTAAAATGCGTCTCGTAGGCATTATTACTATTAGCAGGTGGCCGAACATAAAACAGAAACCTGAAAGATTTCTTCGTTTTTTTTTTTTTTTTTTTTTTTTTTAGGTGAACACTTGAAAGCGGATTTAGCAGATCCGAGTGAGTGTGGTAGCATCTATGGGTAGAAGCTTGAACCAAGCTGTTAGCTTCCGTTTTTCTCCCTGTGCATAAAAAAAAAAAAAAATTCTTTTAGAGGGGGGGGGGGGGGTATTTTTGCTCAATTCCGAAGATTTCGCGACAATGAGTTATTTCGCATTAAAAAGCCCTAGTAAAAGACACCGCGTCATTTGCTTTGCTAAAAATGGGATATTTATTTTCAAATTTCATTTTAAACACGAGAAGAAATTCAAACCGAAACTTCGGCTCCGTCCAGAAACATTGGCTTCGGGCCGCCAAGCACATAGCTATCGCGTGGTACGAGATCTCAGGTGATCGTCTCCGCAACGACCGGCAGGATTGGGGCAGGCGTGTGCTGCAGGAGCAGGTGTCGTCTGCACCGCACTCTTCATCACGTTTTGGTGTCTGCGACATTCGACGACGTCTGCAACACTGCGGCATAAGTCTGCGCACGTAGTGTTCACAGTGTGGACGAAACTCCAGGAAAGAATAATCACAAACGGCAGGCACGTAGCCAGGATTTTGGTTCGGAGGGCGGGGGGGGGGGGGGGGGGGGCGGCCTGCTCATGACAAAATTCTGTATGAGGGGGAGGGGGGAGAGGGGGTCCCAGCAAAATAGAAGATTTCGGAGGGGGGGGGGGGGAGGGCCGGTCCCCCCCCCCCCCCCCTGGCTACGTGCCTGACAAACGGTGCGACGAAGACGACGCTAAGCACGTGGACACCGCTGGGCGCCCAAAGGAAGCTTTACTGACGTCACCCGTTACGCTTGCCGGGAGAAGTAAAAACAAGCAAAAGGGGGCAATGGTTATGACGTTTAGCTCAATGTTGGCTACGCCCACGCCGTAGCTTTGACTGCGCTGTTCGTTGGGAATCGATTTGCCCACTCGAGTCAGACGATTTCGGCAACTTTGCGACTTGCAAAGTTTGCCGGACCGTTTAAGAAATATTGAGACAAAACTTCATCGTAATATAGGACGTGTGGTCTTTCTAAAGAACTGCATTGTGAAAAAAATGAAGCAAAGTTGCATTAATTTTGTTTTTATAACATGCATTTATAAATTTTTAGTACGACGAATGCACCACCTAAAGACAACTTCGTTTAAAGTTCGCACGCCGCTAATTGTTTTTGTTTTTTTTTGTGAATGCTTTAGGCCCGTATTGCGCTTAGAAACAACCCGTTTATCTTTTGAGTACTGCGCCGAGAGCATAGATGTTGGAGTAAAAGAGGCGGTTCAAAATGCGATGAACTCGCTCAACGTCCAGCCGACGACAATCGGCCACATGCGACCGTCAGCCATCGACGGATCGCGTCTCAGACATGTCCAAAAGCGGAATGAGCCTCGACGCGGTCTAAACGACGGAGTTTGTACCGGAAACCGCACGGCGGCCTCGTTGTAAACGCCGCACTCGTAAGGCTGCTACGTAACTAGACCTAAGGCGCGCTCTGCGAGAGAACGCGTGCAGAAAGACCTCTGTGGGCGTCGGGATTCGCGTCTCCTTATTGGAAGGACCCTTTGTGACGTCACCAATTGTTGTATAAGAGTCGGTATTGTAGAGCCGCACCCGGCGGAGAATGCTCAGTCGGAGTTGACAGGCGCTTCACGAGAAAGTCGATGGAGGTGCTCGGGCTCGAGGAGCTCACTCCTGGACCACTGCAGCTTGGTCATTGTCGCGAACGACGCTTGCGGTCGCAGTCTACTCCGAAGGGACTTAGACCTAGAAGAATTCTCCTGGCATCCATCGTATCTTCCCTGGGTAAGAGCTGATTTTATTTACAGTTTCCAGAGACATCGTGGAATGTATAATTTATACTCCTGTAGTATATTCGCCCTAAAGCCGCGATCAGAGAGCTTGTACATTATAGAAACGACAGCCGGTAAACACTGTCTTAGGATGGTATCTCATTTGTACGACGTCCACGTCCCATTGGTCGCACGAAACTTGCCCGCTGACGTGTTCCAAGCATAGCATACTTGCTTATAAGTTATAAGCAAGTATACAGTGCTTGCTTTTAACTTATCTCAAGCTCGTTATAAGCTATAACGAGCTTGAGGCCCGTCCTCAGCTACGTAAATATGTCATCGTGTCTGCAAGCAACACCGTATCATCTTGCATAATGTGTAAGCAGGTTGACAGCGGCTTAAGAAGTCGTGTTCATCTACTTCCCGCAAAGCACTTGGGAGCCCCAATCGCTTTCAATTGGCGAGGCTAGTAATATGTCTAGACAGGCACGTAGCCGGGCCTCCCCCGAAATCTTCCGTTTTGCTGGGGCCTCCTATGCCCCCTTCCCCTCATACAACATTTTGTCATGGGCGCCCCCCCCCCCCCCCGAAACAAAATCCTGGCTACGTGCCTGTGTCTAGACCTTAAAAAAAGACAGCCTGCGCTCTGACACTGAGCATGTGGGAGATTGCAATGATTGGCACTCCCAATCGCTTTGCGGGAAAGTGGACGCTCCAGATTTCTTAGAGTGTAACGGGAATACGACCTGTCATCATGGCAATAACTTTGCTTCCTCCGGAGCAGATCAAACGCGTGTCAAGCTTTAAGACTTTTTTTTTTAAATTTGTTTGGTCAGTTACACTGTATCTGAGTGTTGCCCTATCGACGTGCACACCCCTCGCCCTCCCCATTCACTGAGCCATTTACTGAGCCGGAAAGTATAGTGGAAGGCAGGCATTGTTCAGTTGTTCTTTCAAGATACGTTTACGGTTTAGGGCGTATCTACGAGCTGTTCGTTCTTCGTCAGCTCTCTGTCCACTTCTCTTCCTTCTACATTGTCTTCAAGTTTTCTTCTCAGTCTCAGGCTTTAAACGTCGTAGAAGACAAAGTTATTAAACAGGCGAGCTGTCGTCCGTTCGTCCCCGGTAAGAATCATGTGTAATGTTAAAACATCATGACTAATGCGAATCAGCTCGCCTGCACTTTGACCATCTTTCCCAGCTTCTTCTAGATGCTCCGCTGCTTTAATAAGGATATGACTAAAGTGACAGGCTTGTGGTGCACATCACTATAGCCTATTACAACTTAAGAACTGCGAGACAAGGTCTTCCCACAAAGGAGGAAGCCATCAATCCTGGCGAGCAGAGCTTCGTGCACGGGGGGGGGGGGACTTTTCTTGCAATTCGAAACCTGCAGCGAACTGTATCCTTTATTTTATTTATTTTAATTCGTTTCTTGTTTTATATATATATACTCAAGTGTTTGTGGCACTATGCTCTTGCGGTTGTACCGTTGAAATTACCAAGCGAAAATTAATTCTTCGAATATGCATAAGTACTTGCAAGATCAAAAATTACTCGGAAGAAGTGTCGTATAAGTGTGACAAAACTGCTCTTCTTTAAAACGCTCAGTATGCGGGATAAAGCGGAGATACTAAGCATCTCGACACTGTTGCGCAAGAGACAAGTTGTGATCACTGCCACAAATGTTTAGAGCTGCTGAGAAATAAACCCCTTGCGCCAGTGTTTCTAGAAACTGTGAGTCGCGACAGGTTCAGGGCGGAGGTCTAGGTCGCGAAGCGGCAGGGGAACTATAAAAAAGAATTCGAACAAGGCTTGTCTGTGGTGGAGTAGATGAAAACAGAAAGCAAGCCGCAGCTCAACATCCGAGCCTGCACTGAAAGTTGCTTTGTAGAAACGATCAGTCCTCATTTTGAGAAAATGGTTTCTAATAAAAAGGTCGCCTAAGTACTTAAGTTTTTTGTAAAGTGCACCGAGAAGAGTTACTTTTCTTTCTTGGTTTTCTTTGTTTAGCTGATTTACTCTGAGAAGCACTGGCCCAAGGAACCGTACTTGGTGGAATCAATACTTCTTTGTGTCATTCAACGGGGAAAAAAAGACTCCGATTGCATGAACTTCGGTAAATAAAATGGCTAACAGATGACGCACCATTAAATGGTCCTCGGATATCCTGCCTAATAGCATACAAACCAATTTTTCGTATTCCCAGCAGCACCTCGGCTTTCTTTGAGTTACTGTCCGCACTCGTAGAATAAACCATGATAAAGCTTCGTCCTTTAGCGCTAGTTTTGCAGGTTCCATAACTGTAGCTTTGCAAGGGATGTGCCATGTACCGTTTGACTCTAACAGTGTTCGCCGTTTATACTGCGGGTCCATTCAATTGAGACATCCTCGTATGGGGCATGCGACATTTAAATGTAGTAGGAATCAAGTTTATGCTGAGGGGTGCTATAGATTAACGCGCTGTTTATAAACAAGCCTGCCTTTGCCCACACCACGTGTGGGCACCACGCATGCGCAGAAACCGGATTCTCGTGACGTGTCTGCACGTGTGCCGTACCAGCAGCAACGCCGCCACCGCAGCAACCCGACGTCATGACCGCGCTTTGATCTATAATTGATGATGTTGACAAATCGTTTCTTGTTTGCTTGCTTGTTTGTTCAGACACAGGCTTTAGGGTAACAAGGAACAAGACGAATCTGCTCTGCCCGGCGAGGTCTTGTGACCCCTTTACATTTGCTCAGCGGGCAGTAACAACGAAAGATTAGAACAAAAAAGAAACACAACATGAAATTAAAAAAATAACCAGTACGGCAACAATTCATATCCAACACGCGACTTCATGACGTGTACACCGAGTGCCAAAAAACTTTACAGTAATATGCAACAAATAAAGCTTAGGGTATATTATCGAAATTAAGCGGAGAGATCTAGACGGTGTAAACGGCATATTTGAAACTTTTATTCCGTGGGACATGACAGAAAGTATACTTTTTATGTTGTTTTTAAAGCTGTAACTCGAGCCACGTAGTCCTGATTGATTTTTGAAACGGATGAGCGTTTGTTTACAAAATCGGGTATTAAGGATACCAATAGATGGGGTTTCATAGTTTCTCCCTGACCAAGGTATTACATAAGACCCATGTGTTGTTGTTTTGTATTGAGGGAGTATTTTCTTCTTTTTAACTGTCGCAGTGGTTTTCTGATATGCTCGCTAACTCATAATGTTTGTAATCCATTTCTAGAACCCCAGCGCAAAAAAGATAGTCACAAGGCTGGAACAAGACGCGGGAGCGCAATGCGACTACGAGACTTACGGCACCCTGACGAGCAGTCGCTGGCCATGTCACAAGAGCGGAATTGACTTCCTTGTGCGTGTGACAGCGGCTATTGGGGAGTGCTCACAACGTCGTCAACCGATCCATTCCGTTCCACTCCCGCAGTCGGCGCACTCCTACAAGACTGTTGTTTCGGTATGCATCGCAAGACATTGTATGCCTTTTGCAAAGGTAAAGAACTACTACATACTTCAGCAATGGCTCTCAAATCGTTTCTTTTCTATAGGAGAGGTGATCTTACAAGGTTTTCCTATCCCCCCCCCCCCCCCAACACCAAAAAAAAAAAATCAGCTATTCACGTGTTTGTCTTGTGAACAATCGAATGTTCCGTCATCAGTGGCTGTCATCCACGTCCCGCATCTTGTGTCTATACACATCTGCACCTTTAAGCCCAAGTCACACTGCTCATACATAATACAAGAGACGCGGAGCTTTTCTACGGACATGATGTCGGAATTACCTGCGGACATGCCTCAAACATATGTTCCAAGCATGTTTGCTTCATACATGATTGTTTCGAACATTATGTTAGCTGAAGCTTGGAGCACAAGTAATTCTGATGTCTTCGGGTTGCGATGGATTGCCTAAACTTGCTCAGTCTGACGCCGATTTAGCGTACATTATTAAGAAAATATTTATGAGAAAATGTAGTATATTCCGCCATTGAATTCCTCCAAACATAATGTCGAGCTCGTTGCTTTAAGAAAACGATATAAGAACACCCTAAGGTTTTTTTTTTTTCTTTTTTCACTGAATTTGAATATTTAGAGAGGCTATCGCTTAAGGTTTTCTATCTACATAATACTGAAATACAAAATATTGGAGCATGTAGGCATGAATTCAGAGGCAGATCTAAAATGGGGGAGGGGGTGGAATAAGGGGGTGAAGCGGAGAAAGGGGGAGGGGACTACGCTCCCCACCCCAAAGCGTCCAGGGGCTACATTTTTCATAAAACAAAAAGACATGCACCAGTCACTTTTTCTTTTTAAGATGTCTCGTTCTTGGTGAAATGAAAATTATCTTCGTCCGTGAAGTAAAATTTCTTTGCAGAGCCCCCCCACCCCCCCCCCCTCCTTTTTCCTGAAGCATAACCAATAAATCTGCGCCTCTTTGAAGTCGAGAAATGTGTTCAGCTTCACGATAATAACCGGCCTTCAAAAGTAAAAATATATCACCTACAAGCAGTTTGAATCTATTCTGAAGACGTAAGCCGTCATAGAATCGCGTACTTTAAAAACGTTTACATTCTTGAGGATGTACCGGACGTCCGCGAGAGAACCGAACACTGTTTTTCTCAACGCCAAAATAAACTAGACATCTTGAAAAGCTCAAACTCTGTCAGAACCCCCAGCCAATCGAGCAAGATGCCAAAATTTCATCACCAACCGTTTTCTTATTCAAAAGTTCCAAGCGATTTCCTGCAAATTTCAACAGAAAAATGGTGCCCGACGGAGCTCTCGAATTCATGGATCTCTATTGCCCCAGAAACTAAAAACGGGCCAAAATTGGCTCCATTTTTCCATTTAAAATTTCAGAAAATCACTTATAACTTTTTATTAAGATAACGGTTGCTGCTGAAACTTTGGTACCTTGCTCGAACGACTGGGGCTACGTTCTGACGAAGTCTGAGCTCTCCGCGATTTCCAGTTTATTTTTGCGGGGCGAAAAACATGCTTCGCTTTTTTTGGGGAGGCTTGTCTAACTCCCAGCCTTAGCATGCTGGTGAACCCACAAAGAGTAAGTAAGATGCCGGAAATCGTAGCACTGTCCTAGAGATACTTTTTGCTAGCAGAACGTTCTGGGCTTCTTCTATTAGGCCACGGCCTTGTGAGTCCCAACTCTACGTCGTGACGCTCGACCGCTGATGAGGGTGTGCCTTCGCGATGTTTTGCGACTACAGCAAAATGGACGCCACCAAGCGGGAAAACCGGGAACCAGCCGGAACAGGTCGCTTTGCGCCACTCCGCGTCTCTGGTGGCTTTCGCGGACACGGTTTTCCGGCGCGGAGGCGAACAATGTAATGTTTTCTTAAGTTTGCTTGAGTGTTCATTAGTGTGGTGAAGCCTCAGTAGATTGTTTCCTTCCATCACGTGTTTGAAAGCCCGTTTACTCCACAACACACGGTCACGTGCTTTCGATTTCTTGGATGGGGAATAATCACACTATCACAGAAAAACGTTTTGATTTCTTGTCTGTCTCGAATCACACTCAAAGTGACGTCTACTTGGTAACTGATAAGTGATTTCTTTATAAGGATGTAGAACAGTGGACTGAAGACGACAGACGATGTGTTTCACTGGAGGGAACACCAATGTTGCAGTCAAGTGAATGGGAAGGTTCGATAGCTGCTTTTCTTGAGCTTGGTTGTGTCCGATTAGCTTCACGTTTGAGCCACCAACGCCGGTCGGTGCGTTGGCTATTCATCTTGGCTGCATTTCACCGAATAAGCCTCTAGATCACACCGAAGGAGTTGGGCTGATTTAGCAATTACTTGATTCCGGAAAACCTGCTCGCTGCATACGATGAATGAGGGAAATTGTCTGCTTTCAAAAGGTGGGGCAGGCGTCTCGCAAAGTTAGAAGCTGTCATGACATTATGATCTATCGCGCCTCCAATATATATATTATACTCACGTCGAAGCCAGCAGCAATATACGCCTGCATTGCTCAGGTTGAACCAGACACAAAAAATACTCATTTTCTCCGTTCAGGATTCGAGGTCAAGTTCAGTGCAGAGAGGTTCTGCGTGAATCTCCGATGAAGACTCTCTTCAGTTTGTCCGTATTCGTCTCCGTGCTACCGTCTAGAACCATTTGGCTGAGTTTAAGTAGTATCTCTCTGTCTGTCAAATATACTTCTATTCAGCAGTTCACCTAATAGCTAGTCAACTAAGCTCATATTTCAACCCGAATAATATACTAACATCACTTTAGTGGGACATGGTACGTAATATAATACATAACCCGCATATTCGTCAAGGTGACTTCTCGATTGCTACTAAAACCTGAACTGAAACACGAGTATCGGCTGCTTCGAGGGGCGCCAGCGGATTAACATGCTCCTTGGCTCAAGAAGCGCTTGCTTAATTTTCGTAATTTTCCTGCAGCCTGTGTTGTTGACCCAGCAGACGACTGGAGCTGTTTCTTAAAGGGATTGTCCGGTCAAATCTTGTACTCGAGAAAACAATTGAATATCATCGTTATTGCCTTGAGACGCATCGTATGTGCAATATCTGAATTTTATATGCCCCTCTGCATGAGTAATTGAATTTGTACTGCTCCAATCGCACTCTAGCGTAAATGCTGTTTTCGGTGGCAACATGGGAGCTCTGACGTCACACAACACAAAGCGAGCATTTCTGTCTCGTCGTTTGCCTGCAAGTGAACGCCTCAGCGTGCTTCGTTTTTGTTGTTGTGCTCGACTTCTTTCTTGGTTGGGTGAGATTTTTGTGGCGCGGTTGGGCGCCACAACCACCGGGCAGCACATGCGAGCCGAGACATGACGTTCCACACTTTTTCGCGAGACGTGCATTGACGAGCAAAATGGATCGTCGCCGTGCGTAGGGACTGGATTCCCGTCACGATCGAGATCCCGCTTATGCAGCAGTCATCTCACAGAAGAGAGCTACGAGCTGAGCTCTAAGCGGACAGAAGGCTCGTAAGCTGAGGTGTGATGCTGTGCCAACGGTATTAAACTACGTCCATCCACTCCTCGCCAAAATGGGATCAATCAATTTGTTTATGCCACGTCCTCAGCTGTTTTTCCACGTCCTCAGCTCCAGATCCACGTCCTCAGCTGTTTTTGTCCTAACTCAACATCTCAACAGAGCTCTCCATGAAAGTAAGATTGTCGGTGTTGTATATTTATATATAAAAAAAGCATTTGACACAGTAAATCATAGTATCTTGCTTTATAAACTCCATCAGTATGGCTTTCGGGGGAAAACGTCAGAGCTGTTTAATAGCTATCGCTCTAACCGGAAACAGTGCGTTGTAATAAATGAATTTATCTTTACCCCCCAAACGGTTTTAACTGGTGTACCACAGGGCTTCGTTCTTGGGCCCATCCTTTTTTCTCTATATGTAAACGATTTTCCGTCGTTTTTAAAATACTCGGAAGCATTAATGTATGCCGACGATACGGCACTGATTTTTGTTGGGGATACGATAGGCGAATTGCAGGATAAAATCAATGAGGAATTGACTAGGGTATACTGACAGGGTTTACAAGTAATCAACTTACATTCAACCTAAAGAAATCTAAGTATACGGTGTTTCACTCTAAGAAAACGGCGATTGATTACGATGAGATAGTTATAAAATTAGATAATACGGAATTACAACATGTTACTTGTTATAAATATTTAGGTGTTCTGTTTGATTCTGATATGCACTGGAAAAGCCAAATTAAGCGCATGTGTTCAAAAATTGCATATGGTTGTTATATATTATTAAAGGCGCGGGAATTTTTTAATTTATTCTCTTTACGCATACTCTATTTTGCATTCGTGCACAGTCAGCTGGTTTATTGTATTAAATCCTGGGGCAATACTTACGCTACATACTTAGATCCGGGAAATCGCCTGGAAAAACGGGCGATACGATTTATAACATTTTCAAGAACAACTAAACCTAGTAGACCTCTTTTCCAATCGCTGAACGTGTTGCCATTCAGCTGTATTTACAAATTAAAAATAGCTCAAACAGTTTGTAAAATCATAGAGTGTAATGAACCCCTTTCCTTGAACTTATTTCGATCTCCCAGAAGACAAACGAGGGCTGCGGCAAATTATATGTTTAATTTACCGCCATGCCATAATGCATATGGACGAAGGCTGATTGAATTTTCTGGTGCTCAAGTTTGGAATGAAATACCTAAAATTAGAAAATTGGAAAATAATTTTCTGCCCTTCTTAAAAAGATTCTTTCATGATTATGAAATGCAGTTACGCTAATTACTTTCTAGAACGTGATTTTCTTTTGTTGTTGTTTTTGCGCATTGCATGAATCTATTGTATTCTGTCGCTTTTGGAACCTATATTACGATTGGAACCCAGGCTAGCTTTAACGGCTATGGGTCCAAACAGTGTTTGTGTATTTTGAAAACAAATTTGGAAATAAAGCAATGAATGAATGAATGAATGAAACCGATACCAACAGCTAGACCACCTGGAAACGATACCAGAAGTTGAACTTTGCACGCGTGCAGCCAAATTCTGTTTGACCAGCATGTGAAAATAGAGCGTGGCTACGATTCACCAAGCTCGAGCAAGTCAAGTGACGACATGCATTTGAACGATTCGTCGGTTGCCTTCGACCCGCGGTCATCTCCTCTGAGAGAAAGACCCACAGCCTCATCACCGATCCAGTGGATCCGCCGAAATGTGTGCCCAGATGCCGCTTCGTGTACCTATAGTTGCCGCTTCAGAGGCGAACTCTGCATCCTTTGCTTTGCAAGCGCTCCTAATTCGATCGGTGGCCGTCGCAGGTGTGTTTGCACGAAACGGCATACGTTTGCTCGAAGCTTATGGCTGTTTTCGAGTAATATCCTGCTAAAATGCGTGACGTTTTTTTGCACACGCTTGGGAACTGCATTAAAAAAAGCCGTATTTTAGTAGGGTACAGCCTAGGAGACTAAATAATTCGAAACAAAATACGAGACATCCATCAACCAACGCTTGTTATCCCGACCATCCGACAAACCTTTGCGTTTTCTGACGTCCCGCAGCAGCTACGGAAGTCAGCCATTGACACTGGCGAAATTCGGGGTGCAGTTTCGTACATACGCTCATGAAAGGTTTAATTAATAACGGAAGATCATATATCAAAATAAAAATGTCATTTGTCTACATGAAGGCTCCCTCGACGTAACGAGCGCCAAAACTTAAGTACTTCCGGTTTCGACCGGACAATCCCTTTAAACGCGGATACGCACAAAAGCTCGATTTCGCGGACACATAAGTCGCATGGTCGGGGCATGCGAGTTAGCTGAAAATTACTCTCAGTGGAACAATTCTGTAGTCATCGCCACTTTCCTTAGCTGATCAAAACTGATTAGAGCCTATTTACCGTCTCTCCAGAGCACATAGTTTCGGTTTTCAACGAAATCTCCGAAACGAAAGTTTGACATGAAAAGAACAAAAAAACACCGGGAAAACAAAACTATGCGCTGCAAGTTTATGTGCACCGGCTACACTTAACCGTCGCAGTTCAAATACCTATAAAATTGGGCATTAAACAAAAACAAATTGTTAAATTGAATACGCCCCCCGTTCAGGCGGCCCGGCCGTGAGGACGCGACCTGGACCCAGCCGCCATGTTTGTTTGGTGGTGGCGCCCCCTATAGGTCGCTGGAGTCGCGAATAGCCTCCTCTATACTGACAAAGCCTGGCAGATCGCCACGAGAAGCGGCCGCCGAAATTGAAACGGTAGAGCGGCAGGCAACGGATGAGAGGAGAGCCACACGACGGGCGCCCCGCTGCGGCGAGACGCCGAAACACACTTCTCCCGAGCGATGGAATGTCCGCTCGTGCTCCTAGCGTTCCTCGCGCTACGGCTTCTTTTCTCGTTAAATTGAAAACCATATTTTTGGTCCTCGCCGCTGCTAAAGCGGTGCGCTGACGTCCAGGTTCCCCGAGAAATGCTCTGCGCTACCAGATCCTCGCGCTCCAAATCTGCGACCGGGCACTCTATGGCTCCGTCTTCTCTATACTCACAAAGCAAGGCTTTGTTAGCATAGAGGAGGCTATGATTATGCTCTTGGAGCGCGAGACAAACGCCAGATACGTTGGTAACGGTAACAACGATTATGCTCACATAACGACAATCACAACAACACTCCGAAACGCTTGCGAACGCAGTCAAAGTCGGAATCATTCGACAGTTGAACGGTCGTTCACGAAGGAGTTTCTTCACGGAGTGTTCACTCCCTAGATAGCTGGCTGTGTTCCCCCGGAATGTTCTCCCCGCTCGCTCCTATCATACAGCTCTCGCGCGGCGAGTCGAAGCCGCCGCGCCAGGAGTCCCAAACCTAGAGTTTTTCTCCCGGTCCCTGTTTGTTTTGTTGGGATACCGGAGCAAAGTGGCCAATAGGAGCGAAGTTCCGTACTCCTATCGTTTCGGGCCCGAACATACCAACCCGTAGAGGAAGAAAAGGGAGGGGGCGGTCCCGTTGGGATACGGCGCTCCCTTTTCGCTAGCGCCTCTGTTTGGTCGCATCGGCAAATAGAAGCAAGTGCCGTGTCAAGTATTCGGACCACGGTTCTCACAAGGTAGACAAACAACAAACACTACATTCAGTTCTCTCATAGAGAGAAAGAGAAAATACGGACGTACTGGATCACGCACAAGAGAGGACCATAGTCCTGGTGACTGCTTCACCACCTGATTATACTCTAGAGCTCAAATTTTAAAGACACTCATTTACAGGTGCACCGCCTCTGCAATCATGAAGATCACACGTATGTTGCTTTCGTCTCATCGATAAGTCGCGTAATGCATAATATATCTCAGTTCAAAGAATGTATCTCCAAATTAAAAATCTCCGGTAGAGGCAAAAACTATTACAGATGGTCGTTACACAACCTCGCTAAAGCGGGTGTCATTTAAACAAACACCTTCAAAAGGGTGTTGGCCTCACTTCAGCCTTTTTCACAGCCTTTTCGAGCCTCTCAAAATGAAAGAAATATTTAATGCAACGGCACCCGATTTTACAATTCAAAAGGGCGTATTAGGTCGAAATAAGGGTGCTGAAAGGGTGTAAGTGTCTGGAACAGCGTTTTAGATCCTAAATTTTGTAGATTTTCTGAGTGCGTGCACGTTGAATAGCACGGGCTAAATCTTTTGCACACTTTATCGATGACTAGAATCAAGATACAGTAAAGTCTGCAATTGCCTTGAATTCGCATACTCTTGTGTTGTTGTTTTTTTTTTATCTGTGTGTCAAACTAAAAAAGCAAAAATAAAAGTTCAGTCATTAAATATGAATATCTACAGACGTGCTTTTCCACAATCAATATTATAATATATCCCTTAGCAACACGTGTTATTGTCTGATTTTTACCCAATCGGGAAAAATGCTGTGGCCTCTAACAATCAATTCCACAAGGCCCGTCGAATACTCCACCCACTACTCAAACAGAACAGCGTTTAGGGATAAATTAATCTCCGGGATCCAACGGACACACACCTCTGACTCAACGGTCTCGCGACGCGAGGCTAAGCAAAGATGTATTTCGCTCGAGCGCGCTTCGCGATCGACGCTGAGCTACTGGCCTTTGCGGGATGTTCGTTCCCGCCGTTGAACGACAGTCTCAAAAGTTCCTTCACGCGCTGGCGCGAGGCCTACGCCGTCGCTTGCATCTGCATGGCAGTCACGTTGGAAGTTTTCGCATTCGTTGGAAAATTCACGAGCTATCCCGCGTTATCCAGTCTGTTCAACAACACACTCTTTTTCGTGATAAGGATCGTGAACTGTTTCAAAGTCGTGGCACTACGCTTCTTCTTAAGGACCGAGGCTAGGCGCGTAACGGTGCTCATCACCCAAGCGGAGGCCTACGAAGAGTCCAGGAACATCCGTGTCCGGTACAGAGTCCCCTTGTTCAAAACAGCGTACCGCTGCGTTTCTTTCGTGGCTGTGATGAGCTTTTTTGCGGCCAGATGGCACGTCTATGTCAGGAGGCTTTTTAGCAACTCTCCCTTACCACTCAAGGCATTCCTGGACTTCTTGACGGTTCTGTCGGCATCGTGTATGACGGTGTGGGATGGCATTCACACTATTCTGGTTAGATACTTCGCCGATGTTTTCCTCGAGTATTTGAAGGCGGAAAACGTTGCGCTAACCGCTCTGACGAAGCGGAAAGTTGTCGGCTTCGATAGAGCCATGAGCACCGCGCTAAGAGGAATCGAGTCGAACTACGAAGAGATACTTCGAATGGTGTCCACGGCGCGGTCGATTCTCAGATGTCTGGTGTTCTTTGGTTTCACCTGCAACGCCATCGTTGTTTGTGCAGTGTTGTATTCCTACACGGACGGAACGTCGACGATTAGTTTGCTCCTTTCTGGAACCCTTTACGCAGTCTACACCGTTGCTGAGACTTTGGACGTCGCCTTTGCTGCGGAAACCCTAGCAACTGAGGTGAGAATGTGCATGATTAGGACGACAGCAGTGAACTAGAATGGGCTCTTCAGTGCAAAAGAGCTCTTGAACGTCCGGAAACCTTTAGCTGGAGCATATGCTGAGGTACGATGCAAATTGATTTTGTTTTGCTTGTTACTATAAAAAACTGCTTTCAGAAGGAACTTGAAGAACCGTTTCTCTAATGAAAAAAAGGGTTCTTAACACCTAGAAGCTTCTTTTGGCAGGAATTTGAGAAAATTACAAGGGTCATTCGAAGGGGGTCTAGGACTTTTCGGTGCAGGACATTTCGGTGCGGTCTTTTTGGTGCACGGGCTTCTCGGTGCATGGACATTTCGGTGCACGGACATTTCGGTGCATAAACAATTAAAATAGAGTGTTTTTTTTTTTTTGTTCTCTAAATTCTTGTGAACCGCTAAAGAAAGTGATATAACAAACGAGGTTGAAACATTATACCGAAGCAATCGATTAGTTTCAGTGTTATTTTTATTCAAAACTTGGGGTGGCAGAAATACACAGAAACGAATAAGAAGTTCCCCGTTTATTGATTTTTTTCTGGTTGTTATTTGGCGTTTCCATTTTGATGAGTTTCAATAGCAGATGTCTTTCAAAGTTTGCGACTTAAAAAAATGCCGTTTTCTAATCACTAATGGCGAATTCCACTGGTCCTTTTGAAGCGCGCCGGGATCAGTAGACCAGATCCGAGATGGAGCACGAGATCCGAACGGAGTCGCTCCGCCTCCGCATCCCGATGTGGAGCACTACCACACTTTCGGGATCGGCGGATGCCTTCCCGTCATTCACCTTCCCGCGGTCCCAGATCTCGAAGCACATGTTTTCGCAGTAGCGGCGCTAACAACACGCGTCCAACGCGCGAGCGAAGTAAAGCATGATGTGAAAGACGCGTGTCGATAGGCGATGTGTATGAGCGGCGTCTAGGCCAACTCGTTGAAAGACAACTCGCCGACGGCCAACTCGTCGGCGGCCCATTCGTCGAATAGGCCAATTCTTTTTAGGGCAGCTAGTCGAAGGAAAACAACTTGAATAGGCTAACTGGCCACCGAATTTTCAAAGCCAAAATGTAAAATTTCGTCCTAAACTTTTAAAGCAAATGCTGCCCTAGTAATCCGTACAATTGTCGCACGGTGACTGACTTCTAGTGTGCTCTTTCTCGTCGAAGATAACAGCTTGCCCTTTCGCTGCTTTCACAGGGCAGTGGGGGACGGTCATTACGTCGGCGAAAGTCTGCGGCGGCTAATCACAAAATGTAATACAGAAAAGGAACAAAAGTACTATCCCGAGATGACATATATCTAAACTTATCTCAAGGTCTGTCATGTCTACGCCTCTCTTGTGATTTTTCTTTCCGTCTTGTAACCTGACAAAGGTGCTGTTTCTAGCCCAAACCCAAATAATTAGATAAAAAGATAACAAGAAACTACGAACTTGTACCTCGGGCCCTGATTTAACCTTTTTGACAAATAACCCTTCGACAGATTGCCCTTTCGACAAGTTGCACTTTGACGAATTGCCCTATTACGAATTGGCTTATTCGACGAATTGGTCGTCGACGACTTGGTCGGCAACGAGTTGGCTTTCGACGAGTTGGCTGGATCCCGCGTCAGCGTAGCCCACCTACCTCTTCATCGGAATACTCGTGGATGGTGTGCGAGTGCGTCTCGATTTCCGGCCTCTTTTGCAGAAGTCCGAAAAGGCAGTCGAACTCATGCGGGACATACAAGCAAAAAATCCTTGTCGTCGCTGCTACTCGAGCCGTTGCTGCAGGAGGAGCTACTCGAGCAACTTGACGACAATTTTTCATCAAGCAGCAGCAGCAGTAAAGCGGACGGCACTTCGCGAGCGTTTATTACGAATTCTTCCGAGGCGAGATGCCCGGCGAGAAAGGAAGTCACGTGTGCGCTCCGAGGACTGGCCAGGCTGGCTTCCGCGTTCGTATCCGCCGAAATCGGCGGAGCGACTTTTCTCGGATGCGGATCGAGGTCTGGAGTGGGAGCAGATCCAAAACGACGAGTGGAACAGGTCCGGCTCGATCCCCATCGCCCAGTGAAATAGGCACGCTCCAGAATATCTGATTCCGGCATGCTCTAAAACGACCAGTTAATTCGCCATAAGTTGGAAATCGTTTTTATTTCCAGTCGCTAACAAGCAAGAACCCCGCGTGCAGAAACCAAACGCGTTTTCTGCAGCTTTCAAAGGCTGAAGCATGACTCTGTCCGGCCACCACTCCTGTTCGCGCCTCCAGATCGTTGCTCGCCCTCCCGCGGCGGAAACGGGAAGCGCTCTAGTGAGGGTCCCCCGGTTCTCCTGCGCAGCGGGCACGGTGGAACTATAGTCGCGATCATGGCTCGCAAACAGTCATTTCTGAATGCAAACAACACTCTTCACTTACCCGACGGAGTGCTGCAGCCGGCATGTGACTCTACCTTACTAGAGAGTTTTAATATTGCGTATAGAAGCAAACGCAAGTGCTGTGCGTTTGCGTTAGAGTTGCGTGCTCCACGCTGCACATGCGCGCCGTTGGTATGCGCCAATCCAAGACCACAGTTTTGGGCTCCGCGCAAGTGCAATGTGGAACACGCAACGCTAACGCAAACATAAATTGCTTGCGTTCGTTCGTATATGCGATACTAAAACATGCTACTGTTTCACCGGTTTTCCAAGGCCAATGAAAGATACTGCAGTGAGTAGACGTGCACGCTGGTGATCGCTCCTTCGAGCGGGAAAGGCTGAGATTGGCAAAACGGCGGCGCATAAAAATTAAAGAAAGGAAAGGTTCTGGGTAGTTTTGCAATTAAAACAACAACGGCATCCGTTTTTTCGCATTTGCGGGCATTTGTTCCGGAAGGATTGGCGGCGAGTTTGAAAGTTTATCTGATTGCCAAAAGTCGTGATTTTGATATTACCATAAGCTTGACCCACACGATAATGTCATTTTACGTGATTTGTTTGGACTAGCTAGATTGTTTTGACTTTTTTTATTTTATAAATGCTTAATTAAGACTGCTGTAATTGGCACCAGTGATGATAATTTGCCAACTTTGGATTGCCATAGTTGTTCGCGCGTTTGAAATTGTATCATACACAATAAATTATATTAGAGCTTCAAAAACTACGTATTAAAATATCTTAATTCTATTAATATTAATATAACTTGCCGCAATGTAGGCGCAAAAAACTCAACAATCACAAAACCACATCATTTAACCATAATCGTCATTACGAAAAGGTCTCATTTAGATTTCTTTTTAGCACATGAAAAACTCTGACATCGTTATCGAAATAGACATAAATGCTTAATGTAAGATAAAGTCCTATCCGTCAGTCGTTGCCTAGAGAAAGCACACACTTCTGTTGTCTGACTCGGATTTTGTTTTGGGGTTTTAGTAGTAAGAACATCGTTTCTTAATTTACACGTTTTGAGAACAGATTATCAGCTAATCACCCGTAGCTATATTTTGTATAACTTATATTGATTTCTTAATCATCTAAATGCCCGAAAGCCCATTAAAGAACCCGCAGGTCATTATTTCACATGACCATTATCTGAGTAAGAAAAAGGCTACAAAAAAACACAAATACCAGCGCGGATTTTTTTTTTTTTTTTCAGCAAACACAATATTCTGTTACTTGTAAGTTGTAAGGAAGACGCTGTCTTTAAAGGGACACTGAACTTTCCAAAATATTTTTAAGCTCCTGGCTCGGACATGCATATCACAAAATAACGTTTTCGCGAGCAATTGCTTTAGCATGATAGTTACGCTCTGAGGCACATCTTGAGGGAGGAGATATACCGAAATGAACACCTATATCGAGAAATTAAATCCAAAATAGAAGTTTGTTTCGATTTCATTTCTGAAATAAAACGTGCTTCCCGTCGTAAACGTTACGCTAAACACTCTTGTTGTTTTCATAATAAAAAGGTGACCTACGCGCGTAACACCATAGCTTCCTCAAATAAGCGGGAATAATTTGTGTCGCTCAGTGTAGCCAGCACACTAGACAGGGCTCAGCAACTGGTATACGAACACGCATCTCCGACCCTCACTTAAACCGCCATCTTGGAAAAAGAGTGGCGCCACCTATAGACAGTTGGATTCGCCAACACCACTAAGCTGAGACTGCGAGCGAAGCTACGTCCTCCTTGGACCAGTCACACGCCTCCATTTTAAATCTCTTTGTACAGATTTGTATGCAGTGTCGACTCTCTCAGACTTTCCAGACAAGTTGAAAACAAAAAGAACTTGACGGAAAAACGAAAAGCAAGGCCAAAAATGAAAGAACAATTTCATTTCGAACCCTTCAGGCAGCCCAACGAATTTCCTTGGGGCAGGTCGCCCTTTCCGATGAGTTTCCTGTTCCGCAAATTGTCGAATGACCATTCGGCTCATTTGATAAGTTGGCATTCGTGTATTCTTCGATAGATTGGCTTTCGGCGAGTTGACCGGGTCCCCCACAAACACATGCAAAATTAGTTTTATATAGGGTTTCTATATTTACGGGAGTTTGTGTGAGTTTAGTTGGTGTTGCGCTTTAGAGAAGTAGTAACTCTTGATAACCATATTTGCACAATGGCTTCATTGAACTACTGCCACCAAATGTTTGGCAAGTAACTCTGCTTTTTTTGTTGTAAAAGCTTAATTCATCCTTGCCTTGTTCTAAACTCAGGCATGGTTTCAGGTTCGCCCTTTTAATGATAATAAAACAATATAAGTTTTGGTGCAACTTTGCAGTCCTTAAAGTTCTCTCAGTACAAGAAAACAAAAACAGTGAACCGAGAGCGTTTTTTTCTTTTTTTTTTTTAATTGAGAGTTGCTCTTATTGGAGAGGTTGCAAACTGAACACAGTTAAAGATATAAAAATTAAATTGTAATCTTAAAAATAGCTTAAGGCACATGTTTACGCCGAAATGTTCGTGCACCGAAAAGTCCGTGCACCAAAATGTCCGTACATTGAAATGTCCGTGCACCAAAACGTCCGTGTACCGAAAAGTCCGTGCACCAAAAAGACCGCACCGAAACGCCCTGCACCGGAACGTCCTACACCGAAATGTCCGGTTCCCATTCGAAGTTGACCGGGACTTTTGTCTATTACAAATCGTCGAACAAATATCGCATGACGAAACTTACCGAAGACGATAACGTAATCCTTCTTGGATATTAGCTTCAGAAATTGCATATTTGACGCATGCGTGGATGTTCCAGCTACTGTCGCAGCGAGAAATGTCTGTAGCTGTGAAGCAGCGGTGTCAAACCCAATCTCTGGGGGACAAAAAAAGTAAACCAAATGAAATTTTTAGGAGAATGCAAGCGAAGTAAGGGGAGCAAACGATTTCATAGACAGGAGTGTACGGATGATGTTAACGGTTTGGCGATGGTACGGTGGCCGGTTTCAACTGTACCGCACGAACACGTTTCTTCCGGCTGCAGTCCCATAGCTCCGTCTTTCCTATGACAAAGGAAGGAATCGAGGGACCTGCCAAAACTATGGCAGCGGTGCCTGGAAATGCACCAGGGATTACTTTGAAGTGCAGACCCTGAGCTGTATTCTTTTCTTTTTCTTTTTTTTATTCCAGCCGGAATAAATATCTCATTTAACCTTAAACGACCCTCGTATCTTGACAGCAAAAGAGTCTTGCATAAAAGCGGCGTCATATTCTTCTACTATTTTTTGTGACGTTAAATACACCGCGTGATAAGAACTGCGTAGGTCCTGGCCCGCCAGGTACCCAAATGACCACCGGTGCAGCTGATCATTTGTATAACTCGTGAAAAACATTTAGTGGAGTTTGAGACGGGAATGGGGCGGCCGAGTCTTTAAAGCAGTACGTGCCATCTTAGTGCTAACCAGGGTTGTAAAAGTTACTTCAAAAATGTACCTAAGATACAGTTACAGTTACTCATACGAAAAGGTACTTAGGTACGTACCTAGGTACTGGCTTAAAAATGTACCTAGGCACAGGTACAGTTACTTTAAAGATACTTTATTTATTTTCCCCAAATTCTTGAGGATATATTGGAAGTAAAGCTTTTTATACTAATGATGCACACAAAAATGAGTTTGATAAATATGTTTTATTGATGTCAATGTGAGAAATAAGGAAAACCGCATTGACATGAGCATTCTAGGACACGTTATCTTTTTCGGTTTCGGTTTGAGATGAACGAAGCAGGTCGCTACTTTCCCCAAACGGAGTTCCGAAGCGATTCGATAAATTGGTGTCGCTAGAACGGCATTGTTAATCCACGTTCGCTCAAACGAACAGAGCCATTCGCTAAAGTGTCGTTCGATGAAACATTATGGGCGAGGCTTCGTTCGTTAAAACGTCGTTTGATCAAGTTAATGCCTTGCAGGTCGTACCCAACTCACCGTTAATCATGGTACATGGTAGTGTGTTAAAACTTTCAGATTTATAGTTTCTACCATTTGGACGAAGCAAATAGAAAAGTACCTGTAAAAAGTAACTTCACTCAGTTACAAGTTACTGGAAAATGTACCTAAGATACAGATACAGATATCGAGAAATGAAAGTACCTAGGTTTGTACCTCAGGTACAACAAAAGTACCTATATACTGATTTCCAGTTACTTGTACCTAGGTACTTTACAACCCTGGCGCTAACTTACAGCTCAAGTGTGATGCTCGCTCACTAGATGTGTAAGTACGATCGAACCTTCCCCAGTAAATGTACTCTGCTTTACCTTACGATGGACCGCAGCGGACGCTATATGCTAGCGAAGCCAATCCAATGCTGCGTGGGTGTCACGTGACATTCAGGAGGGGCGGAGCGACGCGCGGGACTTGAAGTCACGTGAAGCTTTCACTGCACCCGATTGGCTGGGGTGAGTCATGGCGTCCGCTGCCTCCCATCGTAAGGTGACAGAGTGTACTTTTCGTGTGTTCTAATTTTTCCACTTTTTCTCTGTCCTAAATATATCGTTCGGTGTTCTTATATGTAAGTGCGGAATGAAAAAAAAAAAAAACAACTTCACGTGCCTACTTGACACGATACAATTCAAACATCGCATGTCCTGAAATGTAACGCCAAATTTAATTTTTTTTTTCAACATTTCGCATATTAAAATTGTTCCTCAGGTTGCAATTAGTGTTGTAGGCGTTACCGAAAAAAGTAACGAAATAGGTTACTCTTTACTTGCAAATAAAACTGATGCGTTACCGACCTACGTTACCTCAAAATAAAAGGAACGCGTTGCCGTTACCGATAAAAGGCAACTCACGCGAGTTTTGAGTTACTTTTTAAATGATGAATTAACACGTTTTACTCCCTGACGTTACAGGTACGTATAAGCGCCATATTTAAAGAAACATTATGTCCATCCGGAAAATGAATATAATTACCTTATATCTTTTACGGCTCCACCTAAATGGTCACGAGAAAAAAAAAACGTGACAAAAAACGCAGAACAACGCATATATTTATATGACTTGGTGCCTAGAAACACGACAAAATTGAAGTGTAACTTATTTCAATCTTGAGAAGACCACGTAACTGGGTTACAGATTACTCGAAATAACTACCGTAAGTAGTTATTTCGAGTAATCTGCTACATCTGCTGATGAAGCGTATAATAATTTTTTTAGATATTTTTAAGATGTACGACAATTCTTTTCCTGATAGGCAATTAAAACAAGCTGAAAAGAATCGCAAGCCATGGGTAACTAGAAAAGGCTTAAAATTGATTAATAAAAAAATAAACTGTATAGTACGTTTCTTAAAACAAGAACTCCAGAAGATCTTGCTCTTTTCAAAAAATGCAGAAATACAGTGAATAAGGTTCTTCGTCAGTCTAAACAAACATATTTTCATAATTTATTTAATGAGACATGTATGAAGAGAACAGATCTGGTATGGAAAAAGTTAAACCAAGTGTTAAAAAATGGTCCCTTTGAGTCAGCTGTACAAGAAATAACTAAAGAAGGTGTAACATTACAAAGAAAAGATCTCGCAGAAGCTTTTAACATGTATCTAATAAACCTTGTAAGTACCATACATAGTCCGTTATCAATGGCATTTATGAAACCTAGAAATCAACACAATGCTTTTTTCTTTCCAACAGACGGGCAAGAAGTACTTTCCACGATGTTGTCATTTAAAAACAGTACCTCGTCTGATATAGATGATTTCCAGATCAAACCAATTAAGTATGTATTAGATGTCTTGGCACCAGTTTTAACACATTATGAATGCCTCATTGTATAGTGGTGTATTTCCTACAGAAATGCAGATTGCAAAAGTTATTGTTTTTTTTTAAAGGTGGAAACAAAAACGAATTTTCAAATTATGGACCTACATCAATATTACCTGTGTTTTCTAAATGTCTTGAAAAAATCATTCATAATAGATTAACAAGTTTCTGTAAAACGTTTGCAATAATTACAGACTCTCAGTTCGGTTTTCGCAAAGGCCGATCAATGGAATTGGCATTGTGATAACAGAAGGAGCTAATTTTAAAGTCTTTCGAAGAAAAAAAATTAATTTTAGGTGTTTTTTTATAAATTATTCTAAAGCGTTCGATCGTATCGACCATATTACTCTCATAAAAAAGCTCGAATGTTATGGAGTCCGTGGCGTAACACTCGATATTATAAAATCATATCTTAATTTTCGGCGGCAATGTGTTGTAATAAATGGTCAAACTTCTACTGCTCAACCTATCAGATCTGAAGTACCACAAGGTAGTATCTTAGGTCCCCTTTTATTTAACTTGTATATAAATGATATCGTCAACATCAGTAGGACCCCCTCTTTCATCATTTATGCTGATGATACTAGCTTATCTTTTTCAGGCACTGAAATACAGGAACTGGTGTATGAAACTAACACCACACTACAGAAGCTTTATGAATGGAGTGTAGTTAACTCGTTAGATATTAATATGAACAAAAGTAAGGCGGTCCTTTTCCGACCTAAGGATAGAAATGTTAGTTCCAATTTTAATATCGTTCTTGGCCTCTCTCAAATTGAACTCGTTCAAAATGTGAAGACGCTTCAAGTTTATTTTAACAACCACATGTCTTGGAATGATCATATTATCAATATAGCTAAAAATCTTTCAAAAGTGTTGAGAAAATTGTACCAGTTTAAAAATATACTGCCTTGTCGTTTAAAATTGCTTATATATAAAGCTCTTTTTGAACCTCTTTTAAATTAGTGTAGCTTGGTGTGGAGCCCTACGAGCCTGTCCAACCTAAATAAATTACATATTCTTCAAAAAAAGGCGGTTCGCATAATACGAAATGTGTCTTTTGACACACACACTCCTCCTCTATTTAAAGAGCTGCATCTAACATCTATTCTTGATTCGTATGAGTATACTCTCCTCGCACGATACAGATCCACCCTCCGATGTAACGAACCATTTTTTACTTGTATTTCAAATTTAACTCCCATTTCTAAACCTTATGACGCCAGGGAAAGGGAGCGCTGGAAAATTCCATTAAATCGCACGAACTATGGGTTTCAAATGTGAAGCTATAATCTTCCGTTTGTCTTAAATAAAGTTGAAAAACAAAATTTGTCAAACATTGAAAACCTACATCTAAATGAAATGCGAGAACTTTGTTTTCCCAAATAAAATGTAAATTATCTTTGTGAGCAGTAAATACACTCTTTTTTATATATTTTGTTTCCGTTTCCTGTGTACATCCAGTCACTAGATGCTGTCGTTATCCGTTCTTTGTGTATAAGACCAAATCTTTCCTCTAGCGTGTCTTCTTCTTTTTTTCCCGTGTCGCTGTCGCTTGTTTTTCCCTGGTTGCTGTTGTTTGTTACCGTATGCCAATTGTAAGGCTGCAGAGGCCTTGTCAAGCCAAAACTGTTTTGACTTTTTGCCTTTGCAGCCCACATCACAATTTGATAATGATGTAAATAAAACTGTTTGATTGATTGATTGATTGATTGATTGATTGATTGATTGATTGATTGATTGATTGATTGATTGATTGATTGATTGAAGTACGTTGCCCGTTACCATTTTAAAAGTGTAACAAGAACGTTACTACATTACCGGAAAAATTAACGCGTAACCGGAAACGTCGAACTTGTAACGCGTTACCGCCAACACCGCAATCAAATTACAGTAACGTCGGTACTGCCCTTTTGAAATAATTTTACCTTCCCAAGTTCCCGCGTTTGTTTGTTTGTTTGTTTGTTTGTTTGTTTTTTTTCTATGCTGGTTTTGTTTGTTGCTGCCGGTAGCGACACAAAATCAGTGCGTGAAAATAGTGCGACTAATATTCGAAACTCTTCCAAAACCGTTTCGTAGCGCCATCTCGTTTGAGGGCGATGAAGCACACAGAGCAACAGCATTCAAGATGGACGCGGCCACATTATACGGGAGTGCCGGTGAGTGTGTGTTGAAATTGCCCCATTTCAACAGTTTGAAAACGCTCAGTGAAGTTAAGTGTTGTGATTCATGTACATTTTCGCCAGACAGCCACATTGTTAGTAAAGCATTAGGTTTTTAGCTAATATGACGCGCTTGTGGTGCGCGTGTACTACATATGTGCACACCGAGACGCAGTTAGATTGGTGAACATAAAAATGCTTGCAGTACAATCTTTCTCTTGTTTTTTTTTCTATACTCAGATATCGAGAGACATGGTAGAAGACGACGGAAGGTCCAGATATCTGTTGCAGAACGAATGTTTGAAGCGATTGCCGATGGCAACGTATCAGACGCCAACCTCTCGGACGACGCGACTGAAGTGTTCGACGACTTGACCTAGGGGGTATGGTCCCGTTACAAAAAGAAAGAAGAATTTCGGAAGGTTTAAGGGGGGGGGGGGGGGGGGGAGGAGGATTACGAAAAATACGTCTTTCTTGTTTTTTCATTGTTTCTTT
The DNA here is from genome assembly GCA_013358835.2 of Ixodes persulcatus. Taxonomy (NCBI): domain Eukaryota; kingdom Metazoa; phylum Arthropoda; class Arachnida; order Ixodida; family Ixodidae; genus Ixodes; species Ixodes persulcatus. The sequence continues at coordinate 41,590 of JABSTQ010000911.1, forward strand.
TTTCTTTTAATTTTGATTAGCCAAACGATGCTTCAACAGCTTCTTCCTCGCGAACAAGCGAGTGGGATGAAGACGAAGATGTCACGGAGGCCCCGAAAAGGCGCAAGAAAGTGACTAAGTGGCTGAAGAAAAGCTTCGATCCAGGGAACGTAGCTTGTACACATACCTTCACCAACAACTAAGCACCAATTGAACCCATCGAGTAGTTTGCAGGTATATGCCAGACGGCATTTTTGAGACGCTTGCCCTTTTCTCTAGCTTTCATTACCTACAAGCGACTGGTACTGAACTGGGCAACACGCCACAAGAAATGAAGCTGTTCTGAGGAGTCATGATGTACATGGCCGTTCTGAAATTTCAGAGAATTAAAATGCATTGGCAACAAAGAACGCGGATCGCCGTGGTGGCAGGCACAATGTCGCTGAACAGATTTTTCAAGCTGCGTTCAGCTGTACATGTTACTGACGCAAATAGTTGAGATTCCAAAAACCCAGAAAAATTCTGCAAAGTGCGACCACTAATGGACGCTGTTAGGAAGCGATGTTTGAAACTTGATTCCGCCGAGCATTCGAGCATTGACGAACAGATGATTTCCTTTACTATAGTGCCTGCCAAACAGGTAATCAAGTCCAAGCCGAACCCCGAGGGGGTGAAAGTGTTCGTGCGCTGTAGCCATCACGGACTCGCACACGACTTCGAAATCTACCGAGAAAAAGGAACCGGTATTGACACCAGCTATACTTACTTAGGGCTTGGGGCCTTATTAGCCCTGAGGTTGTCAGGAACTCCCAAAGCAAGAACATTTCATGTATTTTTCCGACAATCATTTTACGTCTATCGTCCTGCTTTGAGAGTTGCGAGCAGTTGGAATGCTTGCCACAGGGACCATGAGAGGAAATGGGCTGATGGGATGCGAGCTAAAAAGCGAAAAAGAACTGAAAAAGGAGGGAAGGGGTCGATGGACATGAAAGTGACAGAGGAGGGTGACGTCGCTCTTGTAAGATGGCGTGACAATGGAGTAGTGAACATTGCGTCGACGCAAGTTGGTTGCGGTGCTGTTGGTGTAGCCACCAGGTGGAGAGAAGCCGCTAAGGAGAGAGTGGAGATCCCGTGTCCGGAAGCTGTACTTCAGTACAACCGCTTCATGGGAGGGGTAGAGAAGCTTGATTTTGCGGTGGCCCTGCATCCAATGAAAGCGGAAACGAAAACGTGGCCTCTGAGAGTGATGTCGCACTTTATGACATTGGCAGTGGCCAATTCATGGTTGATATACTTGTGTGACGCCAGCAGCAAAGGGCTTTCACGAAGAAAAAACAAGATGAAATGATCTCTTACCAAACTGAGGTGGCACTGAGCCTAGTTCAATCAAACAAAGATGCAGAAAGGAGAAAAGGAAGGCCAAGTACTGAGTCGCTCGAAGTAGGGAAACGCCATGTCCACAACGCGAGACCTGCACCGCAAAATGCTGTGAGGCATAACAAGAAGGACCACAGGCTTCAGCATGTCCAAGCGCCCTTTCCACAGAGGTGCAAGTATTTATTTATTTATTTTATTTTTTTTATTTCAATACCTTCAATGCCATACGGCGTTACAGAAGGGAGAGGGGGGGGGGAAACAAAAGTACAAAAAATGAGTTAATATAATAGTTTTCAATAGCAGACTTGAATGCGGGAGCGTCTATGATTTTGGCGATGGAGGTGGGCAGGTGGTTCCAGTAATTAGTAGTTCTTGGGATGAAATAATCAAAAAAGAACTTCGTGCGACTGAAAGGAACGTTGACTTTATGGTAATGATCAATTCGATGGGATACATACGATGGTTCAGAAAGAACTCTTCACTTAGATGCGGGTTGTAATGATACATTTTGTGAAATAAGGACAAACGAAATAATTTTCTTCACAATGAAAGATTTGGAAGATGTAAAGTTAGTTTCATGGATGATACACTGGAAAAACGTGAGAAATTAGACAAAAATAAAACGCGCGCCACGATTCGGTACGGATTCAATTTGATTAAAAATAAATTCATGGCCTGGGTTCCACACCGAACTCGCTTACTCAAGCTTGGATCTAACTAGGGTCTTGTACAGTAGTAGTTTTAATCATGAAGGAGCCCTTGAGAAGTTGCGACGTAAGTAACCTGGCACGCAATTAGCGTTGTTAGCAATAAAATTAATGTGAGTTTGCCAGGTGAGGTCAGTTGTTATATGGGCACCTAGGAACTTGTACGATGTCAACTGTTCAAGAACAAAGCCAAGGTTATATTTAGGAGGGTTAGTACAGGCAGCTTCCCGTGAAAATCTCATTACTTTACATTTATTGGCATTAAAATCATATTTAAGCGTCTGCCTTTTTTGCGGTTTCCACGTCTCTTGGTGTTCGGGAAAGCCAGCGGGCATGGAGAGAGTAACTAAATATCAGTGCGTCATATTTTAACTGGACGACGCGGAAACCTCCTCCGCCTACGAGGGCGACCCACGTTGCCGAAAGCGCGCGAAATGTGACGTTTTTGGTCCTGGGCTCACTACTGGTCAGAGCCGCTAAAAGTGTTTTTTTAAGTCGAGATACAAAATATAAGTGTCGCGAACCGTTTCAATTATGTATGAAACTAGTTTTTCTTCAGTATTTTAGATCAGAAAAGAAATAAATGCAGTTTGTAAAGTACGGAAACAAGAAATGATCCGTCGACGTACCCGCCACCAAGCGGCGTAAAAAACGGCGCATACTAGAAAGGGCTAGTGGGATGAGGCCCCGACGAACGGTGAGCGTAGAAAAATCCCGGGTGTACGCAGCGGCGCTGCGATCGTATACCGGCTCGAGCATCCGACCGCTTCCGAGCGTTCCGAAGGCCTTCGGCGCGGGCTTGGTTGGCGATTTGACCATTCGGCGGTATGGCAGCGCGAAGTGGCTCCCGTTCTGAACTGATCTTTACCGCGTGTTTGCTGTCGTTTGTGACCAATGAAGTGTTATGCCGAATTAGTCTTTGATTGCGCAGTAAATGGAATGCGAGCCGCCCTGGCCGCCCGCTTCATACAGCCTATCCAAAACAAGCTTTAGTGGCGCCCTCTCGAGCCGTCGACACGGAGTGCGGCAGCCGTGAACGCTTGATGTGCCCACTACCCTTCCTCTAGTTCACGGCCACTCAAGCCAGGACCTACGACGTCATAAAGGAGGTTATTTTTTGCTTGTTTTTGTAATTCTAATTTGCCTATAACTTTTTAAAATAAAGCGAAATTTGAGAAAAGAAAAGTTTCATTAGGTTACTACGTTCAGTGCGCTCAGGTTCGGTGCAAATTAAAAACCAGTAAAAAAGTCATTGCAGGGCCCCTTTAAGGGGGATTCAACCTCTATTTATTTGTACCCTTTTCCTCATAGATGGCGCAGAATTTTTCCGAAACAAACGAGTTGCATGCTCGAAGCTGCGCATGCAGGTCGGGCGCTCGAGGTGGGCTCGGCCCACGGGCTGTTCGCCACTGATCTCGAGCCAGATCTTCTTCGCTCTGCGTCCGCCGCTGCAGGAAGCGGCCAACAGGCGGCGCGAGATACGAGCCAGTACATACGTTGATTACAGTGGCTTACAAAACGTAGAATAAGCTCTGATTTACGAATGGATTCGGAGTTCCGTCCACGTTCGAAATTCTCGAAAGCACAAGGTGCGGCGTTGCGGCCGTTTGGACCAGGACATTTAACACGCAAACGTTGTTTTGCAAAAAAAAAAAAGAAAAAAAAGGTTTATTTTTAAAGCTTAATTTAAAGCTAGAAAACAACAACAACAAAAAAAAAGAAATAGAATGGCAGTTTTGCACTTCCTATGTCCTATATCGGCCTGCTCTTCGTCTGAATACTGGTTTGCAAACCCGGACCCAGGACGTGTGGAGTAAAGCTCATCCATCCTGGAAAAAGTGGCGCCAATTATTTTTGTGGAAATGCTCGAGACACGTGCCGCGCGCCACTTCTGGGAAGAACTAGGAAGAACTAGAGGCACTAAATGAGCTGCGCTTAGAGTATCGGCACTCTGTTCCCCAACATTGTTGTGGGCGCCGACATTTTGGTGCTTGTGCAGAGTAGACGCAACTGCCGATCGTCATGATTCAAAAATGCGACTTCCTCAGCTTTAGATTTGATGTTAGGAAGCATGTAATATTACCTTGCTCTGTAGCGAACTGTTTAAACATTTGTGGAGGACGGAAAAGCGTTTCCTCTGATTTAAGATAAATCTTCAGATAACTGGCAACCATGATTTTAAGCAACAAATGAACAAGTATCGTTACTCTGAAGCGTACCTTATTTAGTGGCACTATTGAAAAATGATGGCTTCTGAATTCTAGCTCAGTGCTGCGCTGTCCCGCCATAATCTTCCCTAGTGCCACTAAATAAGCTACGCTTCAGGGTAACGATAGAGCCCCTAAATGAGCTGCGCTTATTAAGCGCAGCTCATTTAGCGTAGCTTATTTAGTGGCACTAGGTAACGACACTTGTCCATATCGTGACTTAAAATCATGGCTGCCAGTTATCTGAAAATTTTTCTGAAATCACAGGAAACGTTTTTACGTCCTTCACACATAGTTAAACGCTTAGCGACAGAGCAAAACAATATTTCATGAGCTTCCTAACACCGAAATTAATGCTGAGGAAGTCGCACTTTTGAATCATGACGATCGGCAGTTGCGTCTGCTCTGCATAAGCACCAAGATGGCGGTGCCCACAGCAATATTGGGGAACCCAGTGCCGACCCTAAGCATAGCTCATCTGGTGGCGAGGTCCACACTTCTGCGGGGCGAGGTCCATCCTTCTGCACGTCCAGAGGTGTGGACCTGGTCGACGAGGTCCACACTTCTGCGCGTCGAGTCAAAAGCAACAAGAAGCAACCGTTTCCCACCCGTTAACTGTACCAAGGAGTTCTCTGTCCAAGCAAGTGGCGCGGCTCTACTACTCGTCCACAATCGTGCGCCAAGTGCACAGCAGCTGACAACCTTGGCAACGGGTACGGCAAGAAAGGACACGTTCCGTCTGTTTGCCTGTCAGCGAAAAAGAACCACTCAAATACACAAAGCCGCCATGTTGCACTCGAGTTATCCTCGTAAATTCCATAAGTTGAAGGCGCTGCCGGCAAGAGCAGACTAAATTCATTTAATAAAATTCACGCTTACAAGTACCGCCAACCATTGTTGTGGAAACGCGCAAGACACGTGCGAGGAGCGGGTGCTCCGCCATTCGCTTCGAAGGGCCGCTCATTTCATGTACTGCGCCGATAACTGCTTCCAAGGGCCACTCGAGACACAGGCCTCGTGCACTGGCGCATGTGACACCACTTGCAAGACATACGCGAACATATCGAAGGGCTTTAGTCCAGACCACCGTGGTCCAGACCACGGTGGTCCAGACAGATAAAGAGGGATCGGTGGCAACGTGCCATAAAGAAAAAAAAAAAAGGATCGGTGGCCGAGTGGGCTAGAGCACACCAGCTTGGAGCACGTGGAGCGAAAGCTTGCGCTGTATAACCCAGGGATCCTGGGTTCAATCCCCACCTCTGCCCGTTTCGATCTAGATGAGCATCGTACAGGCGTGCGGTCGTGTATCACTATGCGTGATGCACGTTAAAGACCCCATGCTAGCGGTTGTACTGCACTGGCTAAATTGCTCACCTACAGCTGGGAGACAAGTCGCCCGTTGAGGCAGACTATGTTCTAGAAATCTAGGCTGTATAACCATACACACACCCCAATTTGTTTCCAGACAGGTAAGGTAGCACCGCTTCATTCCACCGTGACGTAGTAAGATCACTGTTGAAAGAGATGTTCATAACGGACAATAGCATAGTGAATTCTCCAGGTTATTTATGAAGACACTAAAGTTATTTAGAGGTTCATTTGAGTTTGCCTAAAAATTAGAAAGATGAAGAGAAAAAAAAAAAAAAAACGTACGCCTTACTTTACGTAGAAGCGTATTTTCTACCTATTGATGGCCCGTTTGGTTTTCTTAGTAATCCGCAAAACGGGAAGTGTTAAATTTAGAAAAATATTGTTTCGGGCGCCAGAACGCTAACGTCAAAATTCAATTTTCATCTCAGAGTAAGCACCTGTTTGTTGGTTAAAAAAATATATTGTAATTGTTCAAAATAATATAAATCATACTTCTTTTTCTTGTTTTTCATATCCACTAGCCACCAAACAAGGTCTACAGAGAATGAAAATATCTGAAATAATGTTTCATAAAATAAATGTTGTTCGGAATAAGTATTTTAGCCTTCTTTGCAACTCATTCGACTATATTTTTTTTTTTATTTCCAAATACATATTAGTAGGGTGCCTTAATGTGCGCTTTGCTTAGGGTGGAGACATCTGGCCATTTCGTCCCACACTTTTTTTTTGTTTTTGTTTTGTTCAGAAGCGCGTGAAAGAGCGTGTCCCGGCACGCGTTTGTCGCGCTGACTGTGCTATGGCGACATTTTGTTTTCGTCGATTTATTTGTATTTTACCCGTGAGCGCGTTCTGTCGGCATCGGGCATACTACAAAGGGTGGCAACACCCTACGCAGAAGAACATTGAGGCACCCTACATATTAGGATATCTCTGTTCAACCCTGCACGATCTTAGGGTGCTTACGTGCCACGCTTGTAGCGTATGCAAGCGTTTTACCACGCGCGCTAACATAGCACACACACACAAAAATTGAATCAACAAAAGTATCGCCTTCAGAGCCTTATCAGGTCTTTCGCTAGGAGTCTGCTGATGACTAGTTACACTTTTTTGCAGCGTTCAAAAAGTGCCGACCAACGGAGCTATCAATTGTAATTCTGTTGTGTCTATGTTTATACAGTGGGAAGTTAGGTCTGAGGGCATCTGTTGCCTTCGTTGGAGATGAAAAAACAGTGCAGTATACCGCTTCTTGTCTGACGACTTTAACGTGCATCACGCAATAGTGATACATGACAGCACGCCGGTGTGATGCTCATCCAGATTGAAACGGGCGGAGGCGGTGGATTGAATTCACGATCAGTGAGCTTTTACAGCGTGAGCTTTCGCTACACGTGCTACCGATCCACGAGCAACGAGACATCGCGGTCGAATTCGAGCTCGAGAGAAAAACAACAACAGCAACAGCAAAAAACCTCCGGTTTGAGGCATTTAGTACTTGTGTCGCCATCTCGTTTAACAAGTTGGAAACAAAATTAACAGGGTGATTTTATTTACACAAATACGCAAACACAACAATATTTTGCTTTCTCGTAATGATCTTAAAATTAAGATTAGAGGCACCCCTAGTACGTACGGCCAAGCGTTTTGTCACGTTTGTCTTCTAAATAATTATATTTTCAAAAATGCCTCAGAACGCGCTAAAAACAGTGAAAACGGTCATATTTCTGAATTTTATTAAAAATCTCCAGCGCTCTAAAAGAAAAATCCAAGGGCCGTACAACCTTCATTAGGTTATCATAAGTAACCTCCAAAAGAATGAATACCATCGCACATTTCTGAAACTCAGGTTTGTGTAGCGAAATTTGCCCATTGAGTGACGAGCGGTTGAATCCCCCTTAAGGAGCATTTTTCAGATGTCGCACCAGTTAGTAATTGAATAGACCGATCTCACTATACTCTGTTTCATACTTAGTGTGCAACGTTGTCAAAGCTCTGGCGCGAGCATGAGGTTCGATCTCGTTGATAATTTGCACGCGTTCTCGCGCGAACGAAACCATACATGAAGCCACGCGCTCGCGCCAGTAGCTTTGACAGCGTTGCACGCTAAGTATGAAACTCAGTATAGACGCTTTAAACACGAGCCTGACACGCGCTAGAGTGAGCCGCCATTGCCGACCTTCTCCTGTCTTACCGAGATTCCTAGCCACTGAAGCGGGCATTGACGAGCCTCCGCAAAGGCGTATGCTGGGGAGAAGGACGCAATAGCAGCTAAAGTGGCAATAACCTGTCCTGCTGTGGTAATGATGAAGTGAAGTGAACGGAATAAGAGGAAACAAAAAATGAAGGTCGGTTATGGCGGCGCCCGTGCACAGCTGCCTGAAAGCGTCTATAAGCGTTCGGCGCATCCGCGATGCCGCTAAAACTTCAGTTCACGGAAGGCAGACGGCCGTGCACGCGGGGCTCGTGCCGTCTCGTGCTCCTCAAGCGCAGAGCTTCAGCAACGTTAGTGCGCGTGCAGAAAGATAAAGTTCCCTCAATGAATTCCGGCAGCGGTGGCGTAGTCAAACTGGCTGGTGAGATCGGTCTATTGGCGGCGAGATGTTTTGGTGGCGCCCTCCTATGGCCACCTTTCGTGACGTTATTACCTTGTGAACAACAAGTTTGAAGGTGCTTGTAAAGAGCATTGTGGAAGCTTGAAATCATAGCACTCTCAAACCAACACTGCCAACACCGTCAAAATTGAAGTTCTTCCATTCCTCTTATTTCCGTCGATGGGAAATCCTTTGCTGACGTCATAATCAGTATTCGGCCTATCGTAGAAGACCGATTACAGCGACGCTTTCGATCGCTCACGTCGCCAATTAAGGTCAATCTGAAGAAAAGACGTATCAGTGTCAGAATGGATTACACGATAAATGACACAATCATCTGCAAATAACCTTATAGATGACTGGACATTGTTAACGAGGTCATTTATGTTTATGAGGAAAAGAAAGGGGCCGAGGACGGAACCTTGTGGCACCCCCGAGCTAACTGGGCAGGGAAGAGAGTCTGAATAGTTTGCAGATACAAACTGTGTTCTGTTAGAAAGAAAATGAGCGCTGCACGTTCAAAACAAGAGTGCGCTGCCGAAAATGCGGTGTGTGTTAATGCGAAAACATTAAGTGTCCCATGGAGCGAACCGACGCCATCAGCTTTGAAGCCAAACAGCAACTAAACTCCCCTCTCCCAATGAAGCGAAGTGAAGCCGCGATCTGTCTATCTATGCTAGAACGCAAACTAAATGATGTAGAAAACCGCATCGGGCACTGATTGGCTATTCTCTCGGGTCACGTGACATGACGTTGAAATGTAGTTTTTCCCTATGCAGTACGAGCTATGCTCGTAAAATGATGCAGTTGGCGGTGACGTCAAAATGTCGTCACGATGCACTTTGACGATGCAGTTAAAGGGGCGGTGCAACGATATTCGATTGGGATGTTTTTCACTTTACACGAGCTTACTGGCACAAGTGGGACTCAAGGATACTCGCACACAACGCCACTGACCAAGAAACTACTTTGTTGCGCTGTAATTTCGAGGACAAAACCGAGTGTTTTCATTCAATCTCTCCTTCGCAAAACCTGATGACGTAGCTGGGCGGTAGCAGTACCGCCCAGTGACGATATTTGAATGCGGCTCATAGATTGGACCCGAGCATGGCGTGGACACTCGATTTGGGCTCGTGATAATCGATCGCTCGAGAAGCATTCGGGTAGTGGCCCGTGTCCAATCGCTGCAATGACGACAACAGCCGAACCATAACAATGTCTGAAACTCAGCGCGTGTCCTGTGCCTTGCCAACCCCAGCGCATGGCTATGAACAACATTGGTGGCATATATTCGGCTCCAGATCACGTGGCCGCTTGTTCTGGCTGCGAGTTGAGGGGGTGAACGCTGCTCGGTTTTTCTTTAATTGTTTACTAGGACTCCTATTGCGTGGGGTGAAAAACGAACGAGTATTTCACAGGTCATTAACGTCAGGGATCCGTTCTAACCGATATTTGCGCAAAATACAAAAATCGTTGCATCGCCCCTTTAACTGAGTGGTCGAGACGAAGCAAGAGATCAATCTGCATCGTAAAAGATGGCGACCCTAGCATATGCATCTCTACCGTTGGGTTCGCCAGCGGATCTAGTTTTTAGAGATCACCGGGATGCTTTCGAGACGAGCGATGCGGGGTTTGTGAGCGAATACCGGCTGACCAAAGGGGTGACTCGCTGGCTGTGCGACCAGCTTCGCGGAAAGCTCCAGCGTTGTCCTGAAGGGCCCCGTGTGCCGACGGTCGAACAACAAGTCCTCGCCGCTCTACGCTTTTACGCCGCAGACGGCTTCCAAGGAACCGTCAAGGCCCACGAAAACAATGGTGTTCACCAGTGCTCCGTGAGTCGCGTACTTGTTGATGTCACCAACGCTATCATCGACTGCCTCGGATGGAAGTGGCTGTGTTCCCAACAAACTCAAGCAGAGAAGGCGCTCACAAAAAGGAAGCTCTTCGAGCGATGCAAGTTCAGCGGCGTTCGATAAATATTCTAAATACTCTTACACGATTCAACACGATTGTGGCTTCATTTGAGTGCACCCCATATAAGCGATTTGGCTGAGCGAAAAGCAGAGCAAGCAACGGTAACATGCTTAAGTTGAGCTAGTTCGTTCATACTTCAGGTAGAGAGAGAGAGAGAGAGATACTTTATTTTAAAGCAACTACTTCAGGTAAGGCCAGCTGAACTAAAATAAACATACACATAAAGAAAAGACCATACACACCGTGGGAATAACAACTGATTTTCTTTTTCCTCCTCCTCTTCTACTACGAACCCAACTTGAGGGAAATGTTCTGTTTTCTTCTTTTTTGCTTTCTTCTTCACCGAAAATCTAACCCCCGAAGGAACATTTTTCTCTTTCTCGTGCAGCACGAGAGAAGTTGCACTAACGCAGTCAAACAAAGTCAAAAAGTCAAATTTGTCGTTAGTTGTTTATACAGCAGGAGGTTAGTCCGCCTGAACATGGCGACATTGTTATCCACTGTAGATAAGCAATTTAGCCAGTGCAGTACGACTGCTAGCCCGGGGTCTTTAACGTGCATCACGCAGTAGTGATACACGACCGCACGCCGGTACAATGCTCATCCAGATCGAAACGGGCAGGGGCGGGGATTGAACCCAGGATCCCTGGGTTCTGCAGCGCGAGCTTTCGCTCCACGTGCTCCGAGCTGGTGTGCGCTAGCCCAGTTAGCGATTCTCCGAAATTCCCTGTAGGGAAAAGAAAAACGATGTAGTTTCAACTCAATCGCCACAGTTCGGAGACGTCACCGGACACGTCACGATGCAGTTTCTCCACCGCTTTTTCCAGCATAGACAGACTGAACGCTCCCAGCTTTAAAGCCGCGCAAAAAGCCGAGCCAAACGGCAAATAAATTTCCCTCTCCAAGTGAAGCCGAAATCTGATAGATAGGGCTCCCATTGGCTGGCGCGTGTCATAGTTTCAAGGAACGAGGCACCCATTGGCCGAGGCGCGTCGGTTTCAATGAGAGCCAGTCCATGGCGCTACGTGCCCGCGCCAGAGCGCGCCGGGAAAAGGAAGCGTTTGGCTGGCGGGGCCCCCCAGAGAGAGCCCGCTCGAGCATACTCCGCAACGCGGCGCGGCCACTTCACGAGAACATGCGCAAGAACGACAATCATGCTTCGCATTCACAACTCATAAGAAGTGCTTAGGTGTACCTCTAGCCTTTTTGTGCATGAGCTCAACTAACGACTGCTTTTTCCTTTACCACAATGCCTGAACTTATTGCATAAAGCCCATGTGTCATGTCGAATAAAAATATTTGTTCGTTTTTTTGTAACATCTGAAAAATGGTCACGACCACCATAGCAAGATTGAGTCACAGTGTGTACCTATGAGGACGCAACGAAAATCGAACAGTATCTATGCCAGAAAGCTGATATTTCTTTTGAGTAGTCTATACCACTGTGGCAAAATACATGAGAAAATATAAAATGCTTATCAACACCAGATCATAAATCAGGACTGAAGATATACCTCTCGAAATACATATATGGGAACGACCGAATCCAGATCCAAATCAATTAAACCTAGCGCGGTTAGCGGGATTCGGTCGCGGGATGCAGAAGAAATAGCTATTACGAAATGGAAGTGAAATGGCTTGGATAGCAAGCAAACATTGTTGCAGCCATCAAGTCAACGGTACAGCAAAAGGCACAGCCACGTAAGCAGTACATGCCCAAGCGTCATCCGACAACAAGGAGCACAGGTACTATGACTGAACGCCTGACACGAGACTGTCGCAGAAAGAACTCGGTATGGAACCATTTGCTAAGAATCAATAATTATTAATCAAGTGGAAATAAACATAATTGATACACTAACAAAATAAACACGCTTGCTTTTACGCCTTCAGAGTCTATACGCGAAGAATTGTGTTCAGTGCACGCGCTGAACCTTCCGAGGACACTCGCATCTCTGAGCCTTCAATATTAATTAATGGGACATACCAGACTGGCAGACTTGTTGCATGGGGCTGCACTTGTTTCACCTCTCCTGAACATGTGGTGCATCCGAAAACCAACTCCAGTGATGTGAAAATATTATTTATTAATTTGTTTCCCTCCAGTGGCTTTTTTAGGCATTGCAGAGGGGATACTTAAAACTGCACACATGATAATAACATCAAAGCACACTGACATTAATGAGCACAAAACGGGCAGCTACCGAAAATAAGTACACGCTCGAAAGCTCATTATTGCTGTAACTTGTTAATTGCAAAAACAAACACACCTCTCAGCATCTAGTTTATTAGTATGTGCTGATGCATTGTTATATTGCATTACACTTCCTATGTGTATGACACAATAGACCCTTTGCAAAACTCCATCAAGGAACACAACTGTCACCATTTGTTTTTCGCCGTAAAGCTCAAGAATGGGCCCCAGTTCACATCAAACAGTAATGCAGCATTCGAGTCCATTAGGCGCTGAGCCGAGTTCACAGTGATGGCGGACATAACATTCTTGTCGAACAAATGCCCAAAGTATGAAGGCCTTGTGTAGTTAGAGTAGTAGCTACTGTAATTCGTTTCATCACAATTTGGCAAACGGCGAAGGCTACGGTCTCGGTGAGTCACTATGCACGTTGGAGAGAGGCACATGACAAAATATCATCAGAGTGCTCGTCTGCACAGATTTGTCACACACCTTCACTCCGTCTTTCTGATTGGCTCGAGGGGGCTGTGGCGGTTGCCCTTTTCCAAGTCATGGAGAAACGAAGTATAGGCAGCCCACACTTCTGAAAAAAGTCTGTTGAAGAGACCGAAAGGAATGGTAGTCAACATTTTTCAACAAGACTGCTTTTCGGGCAAGGGATGAACACAAATATGAATCATCTTGTCCAGGTAATTATAACAAGTAAATAATTGAACGACTAATACAATGCACTCTTTATGAAAAAGTATTGTTGCAATATATCCTACGAAAGAGAAAAATTGGCAGTTAAAGGGGCACTCAAGCGGTTTTTGGGGAAGCTACTTTTTGTTGCGATGGCGTTAAGGAAGTGTCAGTGAATGAGTATCTTCAGTTTTAGAAGACAGAACCGCCTATTAATCACGCAGGAATAAAATACGTGCGGACTCTTTTCTGTTCCTGCGCCGACCAATGAAATTATCGTATGTTTGAAAAGTTTTGCGGCCTTTGTAAAGTTTCACTGAAGAAACAATTTTCAGTTGATTTAAATATGTTGTGCATGACAATTTCACAAGACGTAAGATAGTTCTAGTTTAGAATACGCGATACTGCAATTATCGTTTCACAAACAAGGGACCACGTTTTCTCCTTGCCTTCCTCCGCGGGGGGTGAATTTCCCGTTCCTCCGGGATGCGCGGAAGCGCACGTATCTGCGCGCGTTGCATGCCGGTCGTGCCGGTCGCGGTCCGGCTCCTTCTATCCGCAAACATGGCGTCGGTGGTGATCGTCGACGTGGACGGCGTGGTGAAAGCTCATCGTTCCGCGTAAAAGCGCTATCCTTGACTGTGAATTTTCGTCGTGTGTCGCTATGATAACCCAGCACGTACTAGAAGGGAAGATCCACCTACTCGTGCGGCGATGTCGTGGCGGCACTCTCAAGACAGCAGAAACGCCCGTGCCGTCGTGTTTGTTTACTTCGACTACAGTGGTGCTTTCTAAGCATTTGTGTCCTCGAACATCGCCCGAATTTTTTATTTGGCGCATTTCATGCGTGTGCTCAAGTTAAAGGTATTACTGGCGCGTACCGTTAAAGGATGCGAATTTTCACGCGTTTTGATCACCGGAGAAAAGTGATTAGTGTTAGCAATCCTGAACGCTCGCCACGTCTATCTGATCACGAAATCATAATTCTACGTTGCTATATCGCTGCTAAGATTACATCGTCTCTTATAATCGTAGAAAAGGCGTGTGGCGATATTTGTACTATTGGCAATGTCGTGTATTAGAGGCGTGATCGTCTAAGACGGCGTACTGCATCTTTTTCTTTTCTTTTTATCGTCCACTGTACCCTGCAAGCCTATCAAGAAAAAATAATAATAAAGCTTTAGGCTATAGAAAACTGTCTGTCTATATTCTGTTACGGCATTGAGTAGCAGTGCGTCCCCTTTTTAGAGGCGCCGCTGAAACAGCTGACGGCGGCGTATAGAAGCGGTCGCCGTGCTGACGACCCGCGGCGCTTGTTGCAGGGGTTGCAGGTGTGTGTACGCGCGGCGCAGAGCGGTCGTTCTGGTCGTTTCGGTTGCAACGGACGCAGTCGTAGGTACGCACTCGTTGCACATGTCTGAACCAGCCTTACCCCCGTCCTCCCAAAGCCAAAGTCAACGTGGCGACATCGTTTGACACCACGTACCAGAGGTAACGCTGCGATGTCAAACGTTGGTTTGGTGACGACTTGCCCCAACCGCAAATCGAAGAACGCTCGAAAAGGTCTGCGTTTCGTCGTCCTCGGAACCCGAACACGACTCCGAAGCGCTGCTAACGTCTACATCGCACGTTGGAGTGTCGTCATAGGAAATCATCTCCAGGTCGGCTGTCCGCCGAAGAATTTCAACCTCTAACGTCGTCAGGTTCTCGAGCGTAGAGAACTCCGCCATGATCGAAGCTCGAATGACGAAGAAGTTCGGCCGATGCGGCTACCTCGGGATTACTGTGCGACGGAACGTCGTCCAACGCCATTGGCCCGAGATCCTTTTGATAAGCGTGCGATGACCAATGAGAGTGGTTTCGTTTTCGGATGAATCCGAGGTTTGGCGGCCTTCAATTACATTTTTATTAAAGAAATAATCACCGTATGACTATACTTTTTGGTTTTTAGGGATACTTAGGGCGTCTAAATTCAGCTGCCATCATCAAAACACGAACTCAAAACCACTTGAGTGCCCCTTTAATCTATGCGTACACCAAAATGTTTTTTTTTTATAGCAAGTCGAATATCTTTGAAGCACGTGCCTGCAACGATTTATTCATCCCCTCACTCAATAAGACGTCATCCTCGCAGCTGAAAATAAGTGTGCACTTCGCACTCACAAAAAAAGGAAGAAAAGCGATCGAATGTAGAATCGTCGATCAGCACAAAAGGTTAAAGATCGCAGGAGCTTCCCCGCTAAGAGTTGCTATGGTCATTCGGTGACGCAGGGCTGAAACAACTTCCCCTAGGCCCTAACGCGACGTATACCTTTCGCTTCGATTCACAGACATTCCAATGTTCAAACGAAGCTAGAAAAATGCGAATATTTTATGTAGAAGTTATATCGTACAATTGGTGATAAGTACAAAACATCAAGGTCGCAGGAGCTTCCTCGCTAAAAGTTGCTGTGATTATGCAGTTACCTAGGGCTGAAACAATTTCCCCTAGGCCCTAACGCAACGCAAACATTTCGCGTCGATTCTCAGACATTCCAACGTTCAAACAAAGCTAAGAGAATGCGAAAATTTTGTGCTAAAAGCACTCAAAGTTCTATCGATCCTCGAACACATCCGGCAATCCGAGCACCGGTACGGCGATACGGAGCTGATGCTGTCTCACAGCCGTTAATATCCAGATGATCCAGAGCGATCTTGCGCAAAAACGGTATAAAGTCTCATTGCTTCATATTTTCACATTATACTCCCGTCAGTTAGCACGAAGAAGCTCGAAGTCGTCAGAAAGCAGCTGTACATCACGGCTACCGTGCACCGAACAAACTCGCATTCGCCAGCTCTGGGCGCTGCCATCTTACCGATGACGTCACGGCTCTTGTGAGGTCACGTGACGAGTGGTCACTTTTTCGTACAACATGGCGGCAACCGGGGGGGGGGGGGGGGGGTGCCACTTCCGAACTCCCGGTTTATCACTCTAAGCCCTTCTACCTCGTTGCCCGAGACCAAGCTAAATAGGACAACAGCGCCACTCTTTACCTTTTGTCATTAGTGTGGTCACTTTGAGCTTTTCGAAAGCATGTTTTTTGCGTAAAACCAAACAAAAACACTCTTTTTGGAGTAACTTTTATTGGAGTTAAGTACAAAAAGACGGGCGCGTGATGTTTTCAAAAATCTTTAGTTTGCAAGGTTTAGCGGCACAATTAATATTGTTTATATACAACCATGTCTTACCGGTGATTTCATGTAGCGCGTCCCGACCTGGGCGCATCCTAACTTCGAAAGTAATTCGCGGCGCGTACGCTTGGGAGATAGGGGTGGCACCCCTGAAACCCCTTCCACCGTATACGTTTCGGCGCCAAAATGGCCGATTAAAGCTAAAATAGAAGTCACGTGCAGTTCCTCGAGTGGCCGCTGCGGAAGAAATGGCGGCGTTGCGATCGCCATTAGCTCGGTTCTCGAGTACGGATCGGTGCTACTTTTTCAGAGCAGGCTCTATGGCAGTTTCCTAACTGAGTGGTTCTAGTAAGGTTGGTACGAACGCTCTTTTCCAAGTGGTGAACCGTGTCCCAGCCTTTGACTGCACTCGGAGCTAACCTGGAACTAGCTATAGAGTCAAGGCCGTAGCACTTGTAGGCATGACGTCACCAACGTCAGAAGGAGGAGGCAATGCTGAAGTTGGGCTTCTTCTTAGACATGATGAAAAACAGCCTCAGATAAACAGGGACGATGAACGGGTAGAGAATACGACAGGACAACGGCTGACTCGCAACTGAAGTTTATTGGAAGAAAAGTGAACCAAAGAAACTTGTTAAACAGATTACACACCCACAGATTAAAAACACACGGCCACCAGGCGGCCAGATATGCAGATACATTTCCTCAAAACTTCACACTCATGTTCGAATGCAGATAAAGTACCTCCCTCTCAGATAACGCCACCTGCCTGCCATCGAAGACTGCGCGAAGTCTGACTGCGCGAAGTCTCTCCAGCGATGTTGAGAGATATCACTCGGCCGTTGTCTGAGGTGGTAGTACCCAAATTTACTTACGGCGGTTGCTTGTCTGCATGGATACTTCTAAAAGGTAAAAACTCCTTGTACCATTTTTTTGTCGTATAGGATGCTATGCGATAGAATCACGTGTCACCATCTCTGTCTAGTAAGGTTGGTTCTTACACATCACGAAGTAGTACGCAAAAGTAAAATTTTAGAAATACTTTGCTCGTGTGCAAACATTGGACAATTTTCTAGTTGTGTCATGATAAGAGCTAATTATCAAAAAAATACATGAAATAAATTACCCTATATACGCGTGTAATGACCGCAGGTATTTTTTATTATTTCGGGCGAGAACTAGGGGTGTGGCCATTACACGGAGAAAAATGAAAAAGATTTAGGAAATACTTTTTTTCGCCGAAAGTTTTACTACTTGCCTTCATTAAATGGAAGTACTCACATGTCTCGGTAGAACAAGAAAACATTTATGGGTATTGCATAGAAAGGCGTGCAAAGTACTTTTCACTCGTCCGTTGTAGAGCACTCATCTTCGGGAGTTGTCTCGGCGTCCGGCGTCTTGGCATCGTCGACACCGTACTTTCGCCCGACTGCTCTTTTGCTGTTGTCTCGAGCAAAATCAATAACTTTGAGTTTAAAGCCGGCCGTGTAACTCGCATACTTCAATGAAACAACAGTTAGGGCGCAGGCGAGCTGGTGTAGGTTTACCATTTTGTTAGACCACCTGAGACTGGGTGCAAGAAACACGACGACGTCTCAAGCGTCGTCGTGTTTCTTCCATCCAGTCTCAGGTGGTCTAACAAAATGGTCGCATACTTCCCCATCGAGAAGCCTGAAGTGGATGACAGCGGGAAACCGGGGGAGACTTGGGGGGGGGGGGGGGGGGGAGGGGGGAGGGGGGAGGGGGGAAACTCAAAAAGATGCCTCTGGTTCCAGATTGTTGGAGATACAGAAAGAGGCGCAAACAGACAGGATAGGGTGCCTCAATGTTGTTGGCAGCCGCAGCCGGGTGAGCGCCATCTGCCCGCAGTACTTGAAAAAAAAAAAAAAGAATGGCCGCAGCTATGATCCTAAAACTGTAGGTGCGGCCTATACACGGGTAATTTTTAAATATATTTTTTCGGCTTCTTTTTCTTAAAGTTAGGAGCGCGGCCATTACACGCGTATATACGGTACATTCCCCGTTCTTCATAATATTTTAATACTCAATATGCTTCGACGAAAAACGCCTACCTGCTGGCAACAGCTATGCTACTACTACACGCTTTTTCCGTTTTTTTTTCGTTTTTTTTCGTGTTCTCATCGGCCGATTCGTGGGCTTCAAGTTCGACGCTTTCCTCGCCGAGTTGCTGAATATTCCTCTGTTTTCTTCTTTCCTAATTTTCACCGACAACGCAAGATAAGAAGAAAGGCAGGTTTGGGCGACAGGCGCGAGGTCGTGATGAATGTGTAGCCTTCTTGGTCAGGAGCCCCAAACCGCGTCGTACCGCGAAGTTGTTCAACGAACATCAGAACTAACAGACGTCGGGAAATCGACGAAAAGTTGATCCGCCGAGTCGCCGACGGCGGGAAACGCTCCCCGTTGAAAAACGGGTCAAAATCTGGTGACATTCGCGCCATCCGTGCTGCCATTGGCTGCGGCCCTCCGAAATTCGGACAGCCGTGCGGCGATATCTAGCAAGTTGGACGCACGCCGGCGCCGGACCGAGGCCCCATCCGACGCTCCGGTGCGACGAAAACCCTCGCCCTCGAACGTCGTTCCGGCGGTTCGCACGCCGAATCGGACAGTTTCGACGCGCATGTGTCTCGCGCTTAAAGTCGCGTCCTACCGCCGGCATTGGATTGACCCCGGCCTCCTGCAGCTTTGGCCAAGCTCGCAGTTAAAGGAGCTGTGCAACGATATTCAATTGGAATGTTTTTCACTTTACACCAGCTTACTGGCACTAGTGGGGCTCAAGGATACTCGCACGCAACGCCACTAGCCAAGAAACTCCTTTGTTGCGGTGTAATTTCAAGCGCAAAAGCGAGCATTTTCATTCAATCTCTCCTTTGAAAAATTTGATGACGTAACGTGGGGTTCGCAGTACACCCATATGACGATATTCGAATGCGGTTCATAGATTGAACCCGAGCATTGCGTGGGCACTCGATTTTTGCTCGTGATAATTACTGGCTCGAGAAGCATTCGGGTAGTGGCCCGTGTCCAATCGCTGCAACGACGACAATAACCGAGCCATAACAATGTCTGGAACTCAGCGCGTGCCCTGTGCTTTGCCAACCCCAGCACGTGGCTATGATCAACATTGGCGGCATATGATCGGCTCCAGATCGCGTGGCCGCTTGTCCTGGCTGCGAGTTGAGGGGGTGAACGCTGCTAGTTTTTCTTTAATTTTTTTCTAGGATTTCTACTGCGTGGGGTGAATAACGAACGCGTGTTTTATAGATCATTAACGTCAGGGATCCGTTCTAAGCAGTGTTTGCGCAAAGTACAAAAATTGTTGCATCGCTCCTTTAAGCTGAAACTTTTATCGTGGGTAGCTACATTTTGAGTAGGGATGCCGCGAACTTTTTTCGAATCGAAGTTTCGATGATCGAATCAAGCGATTCGGAAGGTTCGAAAGATTTCGCATTTTCGAATTTTCTATATCGTAAAATTCGACGGAAGTCGAATTTTCGAACTTGTTAAGCTAAGAAGTTCGACGCTTTTCGAACCGTCGAACTTATTACGCTAAAAAATTCGATCCTTTTCGAACTTTCAAACTTATCACACAGCAAAATTCGATGCTTGTCGAACTTCCGAACTTGACTGACCAAAAAATTCGATGATTTTCGAACTTTCGAATTTCTTGCACTAAAAAGTTCGAAGCTGTTCGAACTTTCGATTTCCTATGCTAAGGAAATCAATAATTTTCGAACTTTCGAACTTATTTATCAATAGAATTCGAAAAGTTTCGAACTTTCGAATCTTGAAAAGTCAGAAGTTCGACGAACATCGAACTTTAGGGTAAAAGTTTGACGTTAATCGAACTTCGAAAGACCGGCGGACGGTTTCATTTGAATTCAAGTAGTGAGGTACATTCGTAATTTTTTTTTTCTTGAACTTTTACATGCGGTACGTGTTCCGTTCTTTACGAAAGACAATGCCGTTTATTTCAATGTTCTGGCATGCTTAGTTTTAAAGAAATAAATTCCCGAAGGAGCGAGGAAGGACGACGGGTTTTTGACGATTATCGTTTGTGCCAGATTTGAAGCGCGATGTAGCCGAAGCTATTTATGGTAGAGATGTTAAACTTTTTAAGAATGATCTATGTATAGCCTAGATAAGTGTCGTCTTAAGATATGACTATTGTTATTCAAGGTGAGTTTCGAAGAAATGTCCAAACATGTATCTACATGCAATTATGCCCTAAACTTGGTATTTATTTTCGTCTAAGTTGTTTGAGGTATGGCATTTAAATTAACACCACAGACAGTACATATCATTGCCATCTGCAGAATACAAAATAATGTATTTATTGTTTTTTCACGTTAAGGAATAAATTAACTCATGGGAGAAGATTTCTAATATTGTTCAAGTTCAGCACGTCATTAAAAGAAAACATTTTTTTTTTTTCGCTTCACGTTCGTGGGACGTGTTTCTTTTAGCCTGTACACATTTTGGTAGGAGAAAGTTGTTTCGAAGTTCTGACCCTCTGAATATGCAAGAATACAACACATCCGGCGAGTTCTTGATAGTTTTTTTCTTTCTCCAGCTTTTTATCCCCGCATTTTTTATGCTTTTTTTTTTTTTTTTTTAACCATTGGCACAGTTATTTAGGTCGTAAAGACATAGCTTTGAACTTCCGAACCACTAAGCATGTGACGAGTAGTGCCTTCTGACAACGAGTTTCTAACAATGACCATCTACGCGATCTTTTATGCAGTGAAGAGCGACAGTTGCTATACATAGGCATAAATAATTTCAGATTAAAATAAGCTCGACCACGCCCTCTTTCCCCGCATTGTTTTCTTTAACAGTCCCAAATATCTGGAAGGGGGGAAGGGAAGCTGAGGCCCCCCCCTCCCCCTCCCCTCCCCCGTTTTTCCTCTTCCGACGCCACTTGTATGGTAGAAAGCTCCTCGACCTCGAGTTGTGTCGGCTTCTGTGCTTTTTGCGAGGCGATTCCTCCGTCCCAGGGAGGAAGAAGACGAAGTTTCAAGGTTCGGATGAGCTCACATCGAGCTCCGCCAAAACACTGGAGTTTCACCGGTTTCACTCGCTGGATCGCATTGAAACAGCCGTTAATTATCTACGGAACACGTCTTAGACACGTGAGTGAACTTTTGACCAACCCCGTAGAATTTTCGCCCCCTTACGAAGTATATTCCAACACGGAAGTAAGAGGCGGCGCTTGGCCTAGCTCCGGCTAGGTCAAAGAGCGCTTCGAGCTCGCCCAACCTGGCTGTTGCTTCTGCTCTTCACACTATGGAAATCGATGATTTCAACGAAAATGACGGAACGTGGCAGACCGTTGGTCTCGCACCCCGATCTGCCCAAGCGGCCACCATCATCATCCGCTTTGGGTCGGCCATACACCTCGAAAAAATTGACGCCCATGACCTAGGAGCCGCAATTCTGGAAGCAGCGCGCCTCACACCCAAAGAGATCGGGGATACCTATGTCAAGGTACGTTCCCTCCAAAACCTAATTGCCATCGACACGTATCGCACGTCCGCCGAGAGCAAAATCCTAGCGCTCAGTTCGCTAACCTACCAAAACGTCAAGCTAGATGTCAAGTCTTACAAGGCCAACAATCCAAACAACGCTAGGGGGGTTATCCACGGCATTAGGCCCCACTATTCCGACCAATACATCCAAGCCGCTCTCGTTCTTGAGCAAGCCAAGCTCCTTGCTGCACGAAGGATTGGGGAGACTCAAACCATTCTCATCACGGTAGAGGGACCCAGGCTACCCAGATATGCCTTTGTTAACCGAGTCGCCTACCGTCTATATCCCCATCGACCACGCAGCACCCTGTGCGCGCACTGCTACGATATAGGCCACCGTGCGGACGTCTGCCCTTTCAAAGTAGCACACAACACGTGCCCCAGATGCAGCAAACGCTTCCACTTAAACCAGGACCCCACGCAGACCCCCCACGAATGTGAGCCGCACTGTGTTAACTGTAAAGGCGAACACCCTCCCAACTCTCCCCTATGTCCTAAAAGACAGCAAGCTGACCGAGCCGTCCAACAGGCCTCAATCGAACGCCGCAACGCCTGGAAAATCTCCAACGGATCCTCCACAAGAAATCACTCCACGCTGACAGGATTCTCCCACAACTACGAAAAATGGCCAGAGCTGCCGACGTCAAATCGCTTCTCCCTACTCCAAAGTGAGGAGATCCCACACAGAGGATCTGAAGCTGGTGCCAACAACCCCAAACAAAAACCATTCGACCCTCAGTTTGTCGGGGAAACGGGCATGCATCATACAAGAAACACCTACCCCAAGGAGGCGCACACCCCCAGCTCAAGACAGGGAAGCACGCTTCCACCCCTCACTAAGACACCTAACCCCCCAACACATGAACAAGAACAGGGCAACAAGCCAGACCAGACGAACACCAAGGTGACACACTTAGAGCACCCGTCGCGCAGCTACACTCAGGCCCTACAGATTGCACAAGAGAATCCACAAACAGAAAACATTGCAGAAGCCATAAAAGAAGGCATTATATCAAGAAACAACGCATTAGCAATTCCCCAGCACACAAAAAGCACGCACGAGGCACGCCTTAACGCACTTGAAACCAAAATGAACAGCCTAGAGACAAAGGTCGACAACATTCTGGTCAAACTCGACTCTTTCATTAACGTCGTCCAAACTTCGATAGAAGCAAACAACGCTAGTAATCAAGCCAGAGACAACCTCATACAACAGATCGCCAACAGCCTGACCCAGATATCCAAACAAGTTGAGGACATAGAGGCCGCCACGATCAAAAACGAGCAGCTTATCGCCAACCTCCAAATCACCAGGAAGAGACACGCGCTCTCACCGAACAGGCCCCACAAAGCTCTGGCCGCATTACCTGAGAACGACGACGGAACCATCAACGATGAATAACTCGCCAACGGAAACTAATACTCATCACCAAAAACACACATCACACGTGTATATACTTCAGTGGAACTGCAGAGGTATCCGCCGCAAGAAAGGAATATTCATACAGCATCTCAATTCACTACAGTTCAAACCCGACATCATAGCCCTGCAGGAAACGAACGGGCCAGTCTCATTACCTGGCTACGACTCATACGCGCAACCAAGCATAACCAGCAAGAAGGGAGACCAAACCCAAGCCAAATCCATGGCAGTCACTCTAGTATCCAAAAGTCTGGCTTCCATCCAACTGGACACTACCCATCTCAACACTACAACACAAGAAACAGTCGCGGTCAAGATTAAGCATCCAGACTCACCAGACTCCGCCTCAGAGATCCTTGTTATTAACTGCTACTGGACACCACGACAGTACAAGGCAGAGACCAAGCTATTAAGAAAGCTAATGAAAGACAACAATAGAGCTGCAACATTGCTACTCGGAGACTTTAACAGTCAACATCAATCATGGGGTTACACAACTAACACTCCAAACGGTAGGAAACTGGACACCCTAGCCTCGGAACAAGCACTGACACTCCTTAACGACACGACAACCTCAACACGGGAAGGCAACAGCGTCGAGAAAGATACCTCCCCCGACCTGACATTTTACAAAGGCCAACTTAATGTCTCCTGGACAAACACGCAGGAAAATCTTGGAAGTGACCACTTTATTCTTGAAGTCACCGTCCAGATTGGAAAGGGACGCACGAGAAGCGGACCCACTACCAATATTACAAACTGGGACTCCTTTAGACAGGAACTCGCAGAACAAACGGACTATCCGGAAAACCTTAGTTCATGGATTCAAACTCTTCACAAAGCCCGAGACAAAAACACAAAAAAAATATGCAGATCTGAAGACTTCCCTCAGATTGACACACACCTCGTGGCGCTATGGGATAAAAGGCATAAAATCGTTCAAAAATGGCGCAAGAACAATAAAAACCGTAAATTCAAGAAAGCCATACAAGACATAACCGAAGAAGCACAAGACTACGCACAGACACTCGTGACGAACAACTGGCTCGATCTTTGCGATAATCTAAACAACCAATTCCACACAGCAAGGGCATGGAACATACTCCGCACGCTCCTCGGACAGGCTAAGCCCAAACACTCTCTAACCAAGATACAGCTCCGAACGGGAAACACTAAAGAACAAATAGGGACAGCACTGATCAACCAGTTCTATCCTAGCATTCCACCTAAATACGCTACCAATACAGTAGACCAAACACCTAATGAAATGGACGAAGCAGAAGGAATAGGCTCGCCTTTTACGTTGAACGAGCTCACCAGAACCCTCGCCAACATCAAACGAAACTCTGCCCCAGGAGAAGACGGTGTAAGCTACCGAATGCTCCGTAACCTTCCGGACAACCAACTCGAACACTTACTAAAAATCATCAACGCCGCTTGGGAAACTGGCAAAATTCCCCAAGAATGGAAAATAGCCACAATTGTACCAATCCCCAAACCAGGCAAATCGCCCGACCAAATCTCCAATCTCAGGCCTATCTCATTAACATCATGTATTGGCAAAGTTATGGAGAAGTTGGTCCTTGAAAGACTGCTTTGGCACATCGACAAGAACGAATGTTTGCCTCACACGATGGTAGGATTCAGATCCCACGTCAGCACGCAGGAAGTCATGCTCCGCATTAAAGAGGACATATATGACCCTGAAAGCACCACCCAGATGCGGACGATCGTTGGACTTGACATCAAAGGGGCCTTTGATAACGTCACTCACGAAGCAATAATCCAAAAGACAAAAGACCTAGGAGTCGGAAATAGACTAATCAGATACGTCCAAGATTTTTTACGAGACAGATTCGTTCAGGTCAGAGTCGACGACCATACTACTCCGCAACACAGAGCTGAGAAAGGAGTCCCACAGGGAGCGATATTGTCGCCCACTCTTTTTAATATAGCCATGAAAGACCTTCCGAACAGACTTCAGAACATACCCAACCTTAAACACGCCGTGTACGCAGACGATATTACACTATGGTGTAACAATGGATCCCCAGGGGAACAACAGGAAACAATTCAAATGGGTATTGACGCTGTACAGAAATACACTAGCGAGCTCGGGCTAACCTGCTCCCAAGAAAAATCCGAATACATAGTTGTAACTAACGCCACCGGCAAGAAGGCCGAAGAAACTAGGAACCACATAAATCTCAACATCGCAAACACACAGATAAAACGCAAAGACGTCATACGCATCCTGGGCTTCTGGCTTCAGGACAATGGCAAATGGAACGTTTGGCTGACGAAACTCACCGTACAAATACAGCAAATACATCACATGATAAAGAGAATCACACGCAAGAACAGAGGCGTACGAGAAGAACATCTGAGACGTATACTTGAGGCCCTCGTATACTCTAGGACTCTATACCAACTACCACACATCAGACTCACCAAAACTCAAACATCCAAACTTGAAACGGTTCTTCGCAAAGGCCACAGGCTTGCACTGGGTATCCCACGATTCTCAGCGAATTACCGTATCGAAGCAACCGGCACCTTTAACACGCTGGAGGAGCGGTGCGACATACAACGGCAATCCCAACATGACCGCCTACTAACCTCGAGGCAAGGAAGACAGATTCTCAGGCAGCAGGGTTACCTTACACCTCCCCCTGAAGATATCCCCGACATCCCTCCACCGTGGGAATACATACCGAGACTAACGGTTCTACCTATCCCTCGGAACATGGACAACGAAAGATACTCCACAAGGAGGGCGGCAAGGATCAATAGACTCCGCACCTCTCCAATCCCGGCCCACGTCACACTATACTACACAGACGCCTCACACAAAGAAGAAATGAGCACCACATCAGTCGTCAGTCACTACCTCAACTGGCAGAACAAACATGTAGAAATCCCCACCCCAGAGGAAGCAGAGATAACTGCTATCGGAGAGGCAATAACACTACCCTACCACCCTACGGAAGACATCCTCATCCGGACGGATAGCCAAGCTGCATGCAGGGCTTTCCGAGACAATACGTTACCTTCACACATTAGGCAACATATCCAGGATTACCTGCATCTGCGACAAACCATAACAGTCACGATACAATGGACACCAGGCCATGATGGCCTAGAGGGGAACGAGGAGGCTCACCTCCTTACCCGAGAACCTTTGCCGGGACCCCCTGCTATATGGCCGCCCGAGTACAACCCACGCACCGAGAGAGTCATCTGCAGAACTACAAGGAAATCCACACTTAAGCAACTGAAGGAAAATGTCAGAACACTGCCCCCTCCTCAACGCTCGCTTGGAAGGAAGGAAGAAGTACTCCTAAGAAGAGCGCAGACATTATCGCTGCTTACAGACAACTTCGTCCATTACATATCTAGAAGTGCTGGACACCCAACCTGCAAACACTGTGGAGGATACCCAGATAACCACCATACACTCTGGGCATGTCCCAAAGCCCAATCTTCAAAACGCACGGCTTTATCTTGCATATCACCTACTCTACGGCCCTCATCCTACGAAGAATGGCTCAGTCCACCCAAACACCTCGTCACCGTGTACCAAGATACTCTCCTCCAACACATCATAAGCACCCTCCCAGAAGAGGAAACGTAAACACCCTGGAACCTTTTTAACGAGCGCCGGACCAGGC
Source organism: Ixodes persulcatus (assembly GCA_013358835.2). Taxonomy (NCBI): domain Eukaryota; kingdom Metazoa; phylum Arthropoda; class Arachnida; order Ixodida; family Ixodidae; genus Ixodes; species Ixodes persulcatus. Next base: position 68,479 of record JABSTQ010000911.1, read on the forward strand.
GTGCAAAAATAAAGTTTATTCTCTCTCTCTCTCTCCGTCCCAGAAAATAAACCTCGAGGTTAACTTAACTTACTATATGCCAGCGTCACTCGGGCGGCGTTCGAACGGATTACTACCAGCGTGCAAGGGGTGGGGAGGTAGTTTCAAGGTTTTTCTGAGTCTCAACCTCCTGCCCGCCCCTGGCCATTTCGAACTGGATGAGTATCGTAAAACAGTGTGTTCGTGTGATCACTACTGCGTGATGCACGTTAAAGAACCCCCCCCCCCCCCCCCCCCCGGGATGGTCACATGTCACTCTGCACTGGCAAATATTCCAGCACATTCGGGACACTTCTCGTCTCATTTGATTGCCTGACCAACTTCGCAGAGCCTAGGTATCACACCCTAACTTTTCTAAACTTGATTTCGTGAAAACCAGTGAGTCGTGAAAATGTTATTTGAAACTGAAACTGTGGAGGAACTTGAAAACTGGACTTCGAACTTTGAAAACTTGGACTTGAAAAAAATTCAAAATCTTCGAAGGTTTTTTTTTTTTTTTTTTTTTAATTCAGCGTTGAAAGAGAATCGAAACTTTCGAACTTTTCGAACTTTATGCAGAAAGAAATTCGAAATCTTCGAATTGTTCGAACTTCATGTCTATAAAAATTTGAAGCGTTCGAAGTTTTCGAATTTTATTTCCAAAAAATTTCGAAATCTTCGAACTTTTCGAACTTCAGATCTTAAGAAATTCAGATTTTTTTGGAATATCTCGAATTTCAAGTTAGGGAAGTTCGAAATATTCGAATTTATCGAACCTCAAGTAAAAAAATATTCGAAATATTCGAACCCGAAATTTTAGAAACCGTGAAAGCTTCGAACTTTTCGATTTCGAGCCTCGGTCGGTACGAAAATATCGAAATTTTTCTAAATCGAACCTCAATTCGCTTCGCAAATATCGAAACCTTTCGAAATCGAACCTAGGGTGGTTCGCGACATCCCTAATTTTGAGAGCGGGAGAGAAAAGGGGAAAGGGCTACCGGAGCTTTCTCCCTCGCTGGGTCGGTAGAAAGAGTGAGAGTCACGGATGAGAGGCTTCGTCAGCGTTGGGTGTATGCAGTGCCCGAACTTCGGTCGCGCTTTGTTTTCTGTTTCAAACTCGCAAACTTAATTAGAGCCACGGGCTTCGATGGCGACAGTCTCCCGGTCATCGGGACACCATTGCTCGGTGATAGGGTGCACGAATAACGACAGAAAGCGTCGAATACTGTCCGAGGACCTTTGTAGCTTTCGTGGAATCCGGCAAGGCGAGTGCGGCTGCAATGTTTTCAAGCGCCATTGCTTTCCGCATGTTAGAACTCCGCCGCGAGGAACGAGCCCTACGCCATCTTTCGACAAAACCAAAACAGAAGATGACGATGTTTATTGGGATTGCGTAATGTGCGATGGCAGTACAAGAAAAACAAAAATTGAGTTTCTTCACACTACCCCACAATGACGTCAAGTCATTAGTGAATAGACTCCATGTGGTATAAAAGTTGAACGGGTCTCCTTATAATGGTACCATTAGGAAGACGCACCATAGCAGTGCGTAGTGCCCGTCTCGTCCAGTCAATGCTTCCACAACTTCTCCCGTCTTCCAAAGTTGTCGCGGTTGGAGATGTTGGTGGACCAACACTAGAGTTCCTTTCTTCAGGGCACTGGATGAAGTCGGCACCGTGAAATGAGCAGATCGCAGACTGGTCAAGTATTCCCTCTTCCATCTACGCCAAACAATGATCTGCCATCTTTTGACGGTAACGCCACCGCCTGTTATATTGTCCCTCAAGGGGAGGCACAGGCTCCGCACTGTAGCTGGTCGGAAGTGCTGTTAAACGCTTTCCCACCAGAAAATGGGAAGGGGTGAGTGTTTCCTTTTCGGTGGCTTCGGTGTAGACGTATGTCAGAGGCCTAGAGTTAATTACAGCCTCAATTTCAGTTAAGACGGTCGTCAGTTCTTCGAAGTTGCAGTAGCTGTTACCCAAAACTTTCTTGAGCGAGGACTTTACCGACCGGACCATCCTCTCCCAGAACCCACCCCACCAGGCAGCTCTCTCGATTATAAACTTCCACTGTATCTGCCGATCAGCGAAGTAGGCTTGTATCTCCTCTCCACGCAGCGTTGTCCACAGTTTCTTCAGGTCCTTTGAAGCACGCTGAAACGTTCTTGCATTGTCAGAAAAGATGACTCGGCACACTCCTCTTCTTGACACAAATCGTCTGAAGGCCATCAGAAAATGGGGGGTGGACATGTCGGTCACTAGTTCGAGGTGAATGGCACGGGTAACGGCACAGGTGAAAATGAGGATGTAAGACTTCTTATTGTTGCCTTTATCCCTTGTGTTGAGCGGTCCTGCGAAGTCCACACCAGTCACCTCAAAGGGGGCGGCTTGGGTTACTCTGTCTCGAGGGAGTGGAGCAACTGGCTCGGTGGCCGCTCGGCTGTTGACACGGTCACATATCACACATTTCTTCAGCACCTTTTTTACCATCTGTCTTCTTCGAACGACCCAGAACTGTTCCCGCAGTTCTGTCAGAGTCTCAAGGGGACTAGAGTGAAGAAGTCGTCGATGCGTGACATTGGTCAAAAGCTCGGTAAAATGATGATTTGATGAAAAATGATGGGATGCTTTGCATTGTTGCACATGTCAGCGTTACTGAGGTGTCCTCCGACCCTCAGCCCCCCGTCCTTGTCCAGGTATGCATTTAAGTCCCGTAACGGAGAGTTGCTTTCTATGCGTGCTGAGCGTCGAACGCATTGAAGCTCTCTCTGGATCGCCTCCTGTTGGACCTGCAGGATCAGCCACGTTTGAGCTTGTGCTACCTCTTCGGTCGTCAAACAACCCTCGTGTTTTTGGCTGGGATGTCTAAAGTTATGTAGAAATTGTCGTATCCAGGCAAACACTTGAACAAGCTTCGAGAGGGAACTGTAGCGCTGCATAGGCAAAACCTGTTCTTCTTTTAGTGTTACGTTATGGACTCGAACTTGTTTCTTCTCTTCATCTGCCGCGGTCATATCAACACCCGCTTCATGCGTTGGCCAGGCAGCAGGTGGCTCCGTAAGCCATGGCGGTTCGTTCCACCATGCCGCACTCGACTTGAGTGCTTCGGACGTGTCACCCCTCTTGTGAGCAGATCAGCCGGATTTTCTAGTCCAGGGCATGGTTCCAAAGCTCTGGATCAGTCAGCTGTTGGATCTCCAATACTCGATTGGCCACGAAGGGCTTCCACTGTTGAGCAGAACCTCGCACCCAATGTAGTGCGATTGTTGAGTCTGTCCAGAGGTACCAGCTGGCGACTTGTAGGTTCAACGTCCTAGTAAGGTATTCCTTTAGCCGTGCCCCTATCACCATTCCCATCAATTCAAGTCTTGGGAGAGAAAGTTTCTTTAGCGGCGCCACCCGGGTCTTGGACAAAACCAAAGTCACCCTCGTTGGTGCAGTCTGCGTGCGCAGGTACGCCACAGCCCCATAAGCCTTGGGACTGGCATCCGTGAAGATGTGGACTTTGTTTCGGTCATCCTGAGGAAGTTCAAGGCACCGTCGGGGTACTGTTACCTTCGTTAAGTGGTGCAGTGCTGTGTGCCACTGCGTCCATCTTGTTTGAACCTCTTCAGGTAGTGGTGCGTCCCAGTCGACACCCAGTTCCCAGAGGGTCTGGAACATCAGCTTGGCTGTCACGGTGACTGGAGAAAGGAGTCCTAATAGGTCATAAATGCGAGATGATGCCTGAAGAATGAATCGTTTCGTGTTGCTGTTCCGGTCTAGGAAGTCTAAAACGGGCCCCATAGAGAACGCCAGGCAATCGCTGTCTTTGTCCCAGACAAGTTCTAACACTCGAGAGATGCTAGGAGTGGTACACTCTACTTGATCTAGAACACACCCGGTTCCTTCCTCGTTAAATAGCTGCTGTAGCTCACACTCTACTTGATCTAGAACACACCCGGTTCCTTCCTCGTTAAATAGCTGTTGTAGCTCCGTAGAATTTGTGTTCCACTTCCGCATTGTCATTCCGGCTAGCTTCATGACATGTGATGTTTGTCGATAGAACTGTTCCGCCTCTTCCTCGGTGTTCGCTCCAGTGATAAGATCATCGACGTAGAGTCTTTCGGGTAGTGATTTCGTTGTTTCTGGATAGTCCTCTGTTATCGACAAGTGGTGACGTAGCGTGGCTGCGAGAAGGAACGGGCTGCTGGTCGCTCCGAAAGGAACCCTTGTCATCCTCCAAACTTCTACAGGAGGGTTCGGCTCTTGCTTCGTGGGCATTCGTTCGTACCAGAAAAATCGTAGAGCGTCACGATCTTCCGGTCTCAGTAATATCTGTAGAAATGCCTTCTTAATGTCTGCACTGAAGCCGATACGATGAATCCGAAAGTTCAGTAACACTTTCAGGAGGTCTGGATTCAGGTTTGGTCCTGGCTCTAGTGCGTCATTCAGAGACAGACACCCTGGCTCTCTTGATGACGCATCGAACACGACTCTGACTTTGGTTGAGAGGCTGTCAGGTCGTAACACAGCACGGTGAGGCATGAAGTACACTCGGTTCTCTGCCTTGTCTGCACTCGGTGAAATCTTTTCTGCAAATCCTTGCTGGAGATACTGGCGAATTGTCTTATCATACTCAATCAGCATCACATCGTCCCTAAGCAACTTCTTCGTGAGGCTCACCAGACGCTTCCTTGCAACTCCTTCATTGTCTCCCAGCTGAATGTTCATTGGCTTCCAATGTAAGGCCACCTCGTACCGTCCGGTAGTTAGCTTGATGGATAATGTAAACGCTCTGACAACTTCATTCTCCGCTTCCTTT
>JABSTQ010000912.1:0-63375 GCA_013358835.2 Ixodes persulcatus
AATCGTGAGGCACTAAATCTTGAACAAAGTTGCAAACAGTTCTTTCTGCACACAGCACCGAAAATTGGAGATGTTTGGCTATATGCCACAAAAGCCTCCTTTGAATGACAGCATAAGCTTCCTTGGGAGTAGTCTGTAAATTCCCTGTATAGCCAATATTGAATGACCAGAGAACTCCCACCCTGGCCCAGGCTGCATTTACACCGTTTTGCCAAGCTTGGCTGACCACTGAACTGCCAGCATGGCCCAGGCTGCGTTCAGACCGTTTTGCCAAGCTTGGCTGACCACTGAACTGCCAGCCTGGCCCAGGCTTGTTTTACACCGTAAAGCCAAGCTTGGCTAGACAAGGAACCCCCACTGAACTGCCAGGCTGGCTAGCCAGGCTGGGGCTAGCTTGCCGCTTGGAGCAAAACGGTGCTTGGGCCGGGGAAACTTTCCCCGGCTGCCCAAGCAGGCTCAAGCTTGAACCAGGGAATTGTGCTGCTTGGGAAGCGTCCGCTCGTTTGTCGCAGCTAGTTTGCACGCTTTGACGGTGAACTAAGCAGGGCACCAGCTTCTGACGAAGGTGCTGTTTCGAATTAATAAACCGACGTGTGTGTACACTTTGTGATATGTCCCCCCTAAGATAAGCGCATTCAATAATCGATAATCATCTCCTGGTGTGTCTTACGTAAGCCTTTTTTTTTATTCATTCAACATGTTTTTGTTAAAGAAATTGACTGCCGATATTCAGCGTTCTTTTTGCCTGTGTCTACCACTTACCTTGTGTACTTTTTGCTGCTATGTTTTTATGATTATGCACCTAAGCGTCCATATAAAAGTCTTGCTGATGTTTCTGGTCATATTATATAGCCGAGGTCTGCTACTATTAAGACCGCAGAAATCTGGACATTACTTGCGAGTCGGCAGACGCCAAAAAAATGATCGGTGCTTTCCCATTCATATGTATATTATTCTTTAGAAAGAAATATGTGGTGGATTGTTAAGAAGACAGTTGTCAATCTTTAGCTTTAAGATCACTCTTGCAACCGAGGTGCCTCCAAGTTATCGGGGCCGGCAGTTCATAATGTTTAGCATTCAAGTTGAGGTCATTTGAATGATTTATTAGCATGAGAGGTCCAACAGTACCTCCTCAAATGTGTATTTCTGCATTACGATATGACCGCAATGTATACACACTCAGTTCATTTTACAGATCAGGTCGCTCCAAGGGTGATCATTGTTGCATCTTACGCAGGGTAGTGAGCATTGCTCGGGCTTGTCGCACTGTAACAAGAAAAATATTATATTTTCAAGCAGTTGTCAATGACGGTTGATATAGAAAGTAGTTTCCATAGAATCGAAGAAAGTATATTGAAAAATGGGGACGACCTTTAGTTGGGCTCCGTCTTCTCTGCGTGTTTAGGGCGTACGGCGGATTACATATTGATAACACCCATCGCGAGGAGTGCATGACAAAACTTCAATAAAGTTGCAAATTGGCCAATAGGAACGCCTAAACGGAACTCACGAAAAAAGAATCCAAATATTTACGCCCTGTTGTCTGTAAACTCTCAGTGAGAGATGACACTCTCAGGATAAAGACCGGTCGACAACTGAAGAAACAAGCGAATCCAATTGTTGGCTTCTGTGTCTGCTCGTCTTCTCCTTCAAATATGCAAAAGAATAAAGTGCGAGCGATAATGTGTCGCTTAATTTAGTTGTGGGTGCAGCTCATCGAACTCGCCATATTAGCTCTTGATATTGAGCGGTAACCAATAAAAACTCTGAAACAAATATTGCAATTCAAGCAGTATGTACATCGTAGCCCACGCTTAGCACTACTTAAGCGCACATTTACTTTGAAACGCTTTTTTACAGTGTGAGAACCGAGTGTTAGAAACGCAAAAACGCACTGCTAGCAATCTAAAAAAGAGTTGCCTCTTTGAATATTTTTTTCAGTATGCTTTTGAACTCTCAAAAAATATGCATTCAAATTTCGTCACAAGTCATTATACCATTCAATAAATGCTAAGTAAGGGCTATTTGGAAGCCAACCGTTGGTAAGTGTTATTTAGCCATTTTATGTCCACCGATCCCGATAGACACAATGAACACAAAATAAATCTAACGGTATCCCCACTTTTTAAATGCTGTTTGAAATACAAGAAAACACGAATAAAAATATTAATTATATTTCGCAGTCCTACAGCACTCTAAAAATGCGCTATTGGTGATTATTCCTAGACCTAAATTTCATAGTCCACCACAGAAAACATGCGAGCAGAATCCATAGAAAAAAAGGAAAGTGGCTCTGACGACGAGTGTACAATATTGGCTTTGTTACACGTTTAGAACAAATTTAATATTAAAATGCTGTAGTAATCATTACATATGCAAACGTCGCTACTCGTACACGAGACTCTATGCTTTGTAATTAAATCAGTCAAATGAATCAGCTTTTTTTCAATTGTTACCTCTAGCGACCCACTTATGTATTAGAAAAGTACTAGTTTAAATGCTTTGGGTTACTCAATAAGTTCATGCTATCGTCATGTGCTTTCATCTAAAACAAAACAAAAAAAAATGAAAACATGTTGAATTATTCTACAATCTGGAGCATAAATATTTACATTTTTTTTATGGATTCTGCTCACGTCGGTATGGTCTTTTGACAACTTTCTTTCAGTTACCAGATGCTGTCTACCAGTTTGTCTTGGTACAATACTTCATACAATATTGTGAATATACAATAAAATCATCCATAAGCCGTGAAAGCTACATTTACGCGGTTTGTGCAGATGTGTTATTCGGCCAGGGGGACATAGTATATGGACTAGTCGTAACGGTCAGGCGGCCAATAAACATATTATGTTTATTAGCGTTGTAAGTATTGAAAAGAAATGCATGCTTTTAACCAAAATCTTGCTTAGCGACATAAAAAAGAACAGCTAAGGTTGGAAAGACTTGGAGCACGTATTAGGCACTGTGGAGAACTAACGTTACCACTCGTGCTGCAGGAGCAAGGCTAGCGGTGTGATAACGGGCCCGATTGTTTTTTCCGTCTTCCATCAGAGCCCCAGCCTTGTGCATGTTGAACGAAGGGTAACTCTAGCGCACTACTGCGCGTCCCACGCGCTGACTCTTCCAGAAAATACTTACTGAGTGGTTTGTAATGAAGCTCATCAAAGTTCTAATTGAAACCACAGGTCTATTTATACCAATTAGAAAGGTAATAACAATTTAGTGAATTATTCCACTTATTGGGACGATTATTCCCTTATAGTATGTCTCCCTGGCCATACACTAACCTTCACAAACGGCAGTAGTGTAGCTTTCATGCCTTTTTGTAAACGAATGCGTTAGCTTCGAAAAAGCACCCTGTATGTATATATATATATATATATATATATATATATATATATATATATATATATATATATATATATATATATGGTTACGGTTTATTCTGCGACTCATCGACGTACTTCCTTTTTCTCCTAGCCCGAGTCCCGCCTTACTTTTTCCTCTTCTCCTGCTCACCGCTACACTCGCCCTCCCCGTTCCCTAGTGAACTGACGGTATTGTCACGGGTCGAGCTCTTGTGTTATAAATTCCGATAAACGAGGGATGTAGTGCCTAAGGTGGCTACGATGCACCGTGAATGTGGCCTTTGTACGATTAAAACTGCGAGTTCAGTTTCGTACACGAAATGTCACGGGACCCAGTTGCTGAAGGACTTCACAAGGCCCTCTAAAGCGTGGTAGAAACCTCTCTGCGCAACCTTTCTTTCTAAGCGGTCGGCGCACCAGAACCCAGTCTCCAGACTGTATACGAGTTGGTGGTGAGGCTGGGGCATTGCGTTCTTGAGTTCGATGGTGAGCCCGCAACAATGCGTCTCGGGCTTGCCTTCTCACGTCTCGCAAACGGTGCTCAGAGCTGCTCGAGAATGCTTCGACTCTCAGTCGCCAAGCAGCAGTGGTACCAGCTTCGCCTGGAAGAAGTGGCGTGCGTCCGTACACAATTTTAAAGGAGTGAACGCGGTCGTTGACTGCACCGCAGTGTTCATGGGAAAGGCAGCATAAGGCACAAGTTGGTCCCAATTATTGTGTTGGTTGTTGACGTAGCTTGCAAGTATGCCGCTGATAGTACGGTTGGCACCTTCAACGAGACCATTTGTTTCCGGATGGTACGGAGCCGCCTGAGCGTGATGGATACCGTGCAGTTTCATTTCCTTCACAAATTGACGAGAAAGGAAACACGAGGTGTGGCCGCTTACGAGGACCCGAGGGACTCCGTGCCGAAGAATAACTTGTTGTCGCAGGAATTGAACAACATGGTCGACCGCGGTATTTGGAACTGGTCGTGACTCTACCAATTTGCTAGGGTAGTCAGTGGTGACCAGAACGTATTTGTTGCCATCTTGCGTACGAGGAAATGGGCCGAGGTGGTCAATGCCCATAATTTCGAATGGTGTTTCGGGAAGTGGAACAGTTTGTACGCCACAGTTGATGGTGGGGCTCGTAGTTTTTCGAGACTGACATTTGACGCAGGACGCGGTGTACTTGGCGACGTCCGTGCGAACTCCTGGCCACCAGTAACGCTCTAAGATCTTCTTAGCAGTTTTATCTCTTCCAAGGCGTCCAGCGGTCAGGTCATCGTGACAGAGATGAAGTACAGCTGGACGTAATTTTATGGGTACAAAGGGCACCGAACCTTGAGATACACAATGGCAGAGTAGGCCGTCGTGGATACGATAGGCACGGCCTAGTCGTCGCTCTGGTATATGCGATTGAGGTGACCTAAGTCGCGACACAATGCCTTAAACGTTTGAGTCTTGTCTTTGGTTTTCAGTAAGGTTAAACACAGAAGTGAAAAATTTAACATCTTCTGTGTTTACCTCTTCGGCCTGGGCTACTGGGTTACGAGAGAGGAAATCGGCATCTGTGTGGTATTTCCCGCTACGGTGACGGATTTCGAACTGATATTCTTGAAGTAGTGGAGCCCAGCGAGCGAGTTTAGGAGTAAGGTCACGTTTTGTTTGAAGCCACAGTAACGCTGAATTGTCGGTAATGGCCGACAATATATATATATATATATATATATATATATATATATATATATATATATCCAGGGGAATACAATATAGGGTGATAATGATCATTCTTATATATAAGAAATGGGGTCCAGCTCGGAACGTGTGGGTTAACGCAATATATGCCCACAATGCCTATTACCTACTCTGAAGACGTCGACTGGGAAGGCGACGTCTCCGAAAACGTGCGACGATGTTTCCAACAGTGTCATCAATGACGACCTCAACTATGGCCTCAAAAACAACGCGGACAATGAACTCGACATAGCCCTCTGTGTACGACCTCGGCGATAACATTATGACGACTTCGATGTCGAAAGGACGATGAAACGGAAACCGAATTCAAAATCCAACCCAGGCTACGACGCCAACAACCAACCCGACAACGGCCTTGTCGACAAACAGTGTCTTCAAGCTTGACGAGACTGACGGCGACGCTGACGATGACTCTGGCAACGACTCGAACGACAACATTGACAACGCTCCCGACGACGACTTCGACGACTACCTTGATGACGACCTTGCTCACAAGCCTGGTTACGATACTGACGACGAGTCTGATGTCGACCACGAAAATGAAAAGGACAATGACGCTCGGTTCGTGACTCAACGAGCGGAGGAAGTCCGCCAGCTCGGCCGCATTTTGATTCAAGCCGGAAATGTTGCCGACGAGGGCCGCTACAATCTTTGTCGCAACGACGCCCAGTACCAGCCCGGATACCGAGGGAGGATCTGAACACCAATTCATCGCCACCGCGAGCAACTGTTCAGGTGGCCCGTTGGCCTCAAAGGTATTCGCTTCCTGAGGGACCTAATCTGCAAGCCGTTGCCCGATGGAGCATACACAATGTCACGCCTCCCTCTGCGACCCGAAGGTGATTCACGTCGTCCTGCTTGAATTGAACTATACTAAAAAAAAGAACTGTGAAAATAAGAGTTTTAGGGGACTCTGTAGTTTGCCCGTTTTTTGTTTTGAGTTGTACATTTCAATCTGTGTTGCATCGGGACGAAGCGTTTCTTTTTTTTTTTCAAGAGGGGAGCAATGACGCGTTCGAATAGCTGAGTCAGCAGCCTGCTCGCCTCCCACGCCGCTGGCTGGGGTTTGATCCTCGCCAGCGCTTGTCCCTTTTATATTTATATTATGTGCACGACTGGAATATTCCAGATGGCTCGAGAATCTTGTTGTTAGTAGGAGCTCGGAAGCTTCTAGCTGTCCTAGTGAGTCGTTCTACCGTCGCCGTCGAAGTATGTACGGTCGTTTTTACTTTATGTTTCTCGGCACAAGCTAGCGGCATTAAACATTAATTTAAATTTTATTATTCAAGTTTATGTTTTTATTCGTGGAATTATTTTGTTTACTTACAGGTGTTTCACATTTCGGTCTTTTTGCGCTTTTATATTTAGGTGGTGCTGACTCGACAAAGCAGAAACTGAAATAAATAAAATGATTAAAATTTAAAGACGAGAGTTTTTCTTTTATTCTCGTATATGCTTTCCAAACGACAAAAAGGAAGCGCTAAAAAGTACACACTTAAGTATACGTAACGCTAGAGCTACGTGTATTCATTTCGGACAAACATATTAATAAGTTCAGCGTGTCTTTCGTATAGCCGGCGATTTTTTTAGTAGCACGCACATATGTATTGTCGTAAGTTACTCAGATGGTGATAAGATAAATGATGAACAATGAACTCAGAAATATAGGAGGAGCATTCAAGCTAACACTTCGCAGCGCACAAAAACAACATAGTTTAAAAATACATACACACAAAGAAATAACTCACGCAGCGGTGACTGTCAACAATGATATATATTAAACATAATCTTGGTTAACTTTTACTCTAACGCACTAAAAATAAGAAAATACGGATTAACCAAGGAAGAACAGAAAAGGAAATTAATACGAGAAAGAAAAGAAAGTCAAGAAAATAAAACACAAAACGAAGAAAATAAAAGAAAAAGAAAGAAGAAGAGATCAAATCCGACTACAGTGAAAGTCACTAAGAAAGTTTTCCTAAATAATCTAACTATTTTTGGTATAAGGTAATCGTCGGGGTACTAACACATAATCGATCTAGCATGTCTATGCTGGCGGCTTCGATAATTTTCCTTGTCAGTTTGTTTTTTCTTCGTCGAGTTCCATGCAATTGTGTAGAAGGGGGGAACATCCACAATCTCTGCGATGAATGCCAAGGTGACCTGAGTTAGCATTAATGGCGTTGTTGTTAAGTTCTCGAAGTCTATCGTTAAGAGAGCGACCCGTCTGCCCGACGTAACGCTTCCCACAGGTAAGAGGGAAGGAATAGATCACTCCTGCACAGGAAAGGAACTTGGTTTTGTGGTTTTCGTTGCAGCACTCTGGTAGAACAGATGGCCCATTCACCCGCTTGCATAGAATTGAAAGTTTTTACGTAGCAAAGAAGAATGCGTCGATGTTGACTCTATTGGCAACCTTCTTAAGCTTGTGGGACAAGTTGTGAATATAAGGCACTATGACAGGCCTTATGGTGCGTTCTCTTGTTCTGTTATTAGTAGCTTCTGCTCGCTTGACCTCCCAATGTAGGCAATCAGATACTGATATTAATAACGACAGCAGGTATCCTGCAGAAACCAATCGAGATATTGGCGTTTTGAAGCTCATATGGGTCATGTTCGCACAAAACTTCATGAGCGAGTTTTTTTTTTTTGGCTTCCTCATTTTGTATTTTATTTCCTTGTCTTACGTCTTTTTATTCTCCTCTCTTCGTTTTTTCTATTTTTCTTCTTCATGTGTCTTCTTCCTTGGTTAATTTTTATTTTCATCTTTGTAGTGCGTAAGCGTAAAAGATAACGAAGATTATGTTTAATATATACCAGAGTTGACAGTCAGCGCTGCGTGAGTGTTATTTCTTTGTGTGCGTGTATTTTTGTAGTTGGTTGTTTTTGTGCGCTGTGAAGTGTAAGCATGGTTCACCAACTCGCCCCAGCTGAAGTATTGGAGGATTCAAGTTTTACAGACGTCTTCTCATTCTTTTTAATTCAACAAACAAAAAGTTGAAATATTTATTTTTATGTTTTGCGTTCAACGTATAGTATTCTAAATTTATTTTAGAAGGGTCGACCCCAAGACAGTATTGCCACTGCTGAGTGTTTTTGAGAGTCTGTCGAGACCCCTAATATATTGCTTACGCAGTACAGAGGCGCGTCGAAAACACTCAGAGAGCGTGCGTCAGGTAAAACAAAAAAACAATATTGGGAGTAATATTGCGGTAATATCAAGCGTGAAAAACAGTTCCAGCTTTCAAATTATTTTTAAAATACTGTATCGAATTATAGTTTTCGAAAATCCTATTATTCTGAAACCCAAATCTTGCGTATACCAGAAAGTTTTACGCCACTCTTGACCGGGGTTCCAGGTCTGACTGCATATTTCTCTATTTTTCATAAGCTGTTGTTAAGGCTTCTCACTTTTTTCTTCTTAAAATTAGTAACGTTACCATAATTGAAGAATATCAAACGATGAGGCAGAAGAAAAAAGAATGAACTAATGATTTAATAAGGGCGAAATTGAGCCACAAATGAAAAAAAAAAACGCGTCGACAAAGCACCAGCGAGCGTTGACGACGGCAGCAGGACGCGACGGTGAGTTGACGTAACAGCTGGGTATCGCGAGAGAGAATCAGTGAATGAATAGGCAATACGGCGCACGGCTCTTTCTATGCTTGTCATCTCGAATATTCATCCTAGAATGTTCGGGGTAAAAGTATACGCACGTATTCTAGGTGAAGAGAGAAGCTATATTCTTCATCATGCACGCGGCATTACTCCCGCCTTTAAAAGCGCATCACTCCGATGCAACGCAATACAAAACAAAACCAAATAATGGTAAGCTAAATAAAAGTTATCTGTAACCTAAAAAGTACTCAGTGCTACTGAGCGTTGAACAGCTTGAATCGAAATGCGTGAACCATCTGGGGTTGTGGTGGGCGTCGCGACAGTGTTTGCATTTCGTAGGGCATTACTTCGTAGGTTAGCTCCCCGAGGCGACGAAGTACTTTGTACGGTCGGAAGTACCGTTGCAGCATTTTTTCGCTGAGGCCATTTTGACGAATGGGTGTCCATACTTAAGAAATTGGGAACAGCGCTCAAAAAAGACGAGGACAACGAGACTAGAGCACAGGACGAGCGCTGACTATCAACTAAAGTTTTATTAAAAACGGCTCAAACAAGAACACACCACAAAGCCAACCAACGCCGTAAGAACCAATGGCGTGTCGCTTACCAGGCATCTATAAAATGTTTCTCTTTTTTGTGTAGATAAACCGAAGGCTGGCTGACGCAGTGCCACGACCCAGCTTTTTCTATTGCATGCGCCTCCAGCACCTTTCTTTCCTCTTTTGTACGCCCCCTGTCAATGGTTATGGTATCTTCAAGACGGGGTGACACAAGCGGTCTCTGCAGTGTACGTACAAGTGACCTTCTGTCATTGACCACGGGGAAAGGGCATGTTCACGCATTCTCTCATTGACACTGCGGCCCGATTGTCCTATATAAACCCGGCCGCATGACAACGGGGTTTTGTAGATGACACCCACTACGCAATCTACGAACTTGTTGACATGTTTAACCGTACATGACCTCTTGTTACTGTTGGCCTAATCCGCCTGGTTTGCGCGCGGGCAAAGTTGTGCTAATTCCATACCCACAACCTGTGTTCAGGCTAATAGTGAACGTATCAAAGACGAAGGCTGTAGCGGCCAGTGTCGACACGCTGCTGGTCTTGAATCCTGAGTTGGGTAAGCTGGCGAACTTCTTTGGCCAGTTGAGCAACGTCCTGGCTGTCGTCGCTCCAATCGTCACTTGGCACCTGGGGCAAAATCGCGTCCAGCCTTCCGACCATGTACCAGCTGGAAAGGTGTAACTTCAGTGGTCTCTTGAACTGTCGTGTTGTAGGCGAACGTGACGTAGGGTGAAACCTCGTCCCACGTCTTGCGCTCCATGTTGACGTACATGGTGACTATGTTGGCGATAATCTTGTTAAACCATTCCGTCAGCCCGTTCGTCTGTGGATGGTACGCCATCGTTCGACAATGGCTGGCGTGGCTGAGCCGAAGGATCTCTTAAATTAGATGTGCCAGAAACAACGACCCTCGGTCCGTAATCAGTATTTCGGGGGCACCGTGCCTGAGATTATGAATTGGACGAAGAAATGGGCAACTTCCACTTCCGTGCCCTATGGAAGGGCTTTGGTCTCAGCATACATTGTGAGGAATTGGTCGCGACGACAGTCCAACGATTTTTTTGCTTCGATGGGGAGAACGGTCGAGCAAGTCTATTCCAACCTGCTGGAACGGTGTAGTCGGGGGAGTGATCGGCTGCAGGAGTCGAGCCGGCTTCGTCGGTGGTTTCTTGCGTCGTTGCCATTTCTCGGCAAAATCGGACGTTGATGGAAACTGTCTTCGGGAGCTTGGGCCAGTGGTATCTTTTTCGAATCCGTACAAGTGTTCTGCTGTAGTCCAGGTGCCGCGCCGTCGGATCGACATGGCACGCTTTCTGGTGGAGGTGCGAGGTTACGCAACCCATAACGCAACCCATACGCAACCGCTACATTCTTGTGGAGGTGCGGGTTAGTGCGACATATACAGCGCACCCCTACGATGACCCGCTGTGCTACCCCTCACCTCTACCAGAATTTCACGAATGACAGACGATGAGGCAAAAGAAAACGGAACGAACTAAAAATTTAATGAGGGCAAACTTGTGCCAAAAACAAAAAAGAAGACGCGTCAAAAAAGCATCAGAGAGCGTCGACGGCGGCAGCAGCACGCCACGGTGCGTCGGCGTAAAAAAAAACAAAAAAGAATGAGTGAATGAATTGCCAATATGGAACACGGCTCTTTTTCTACTATGCTCGACATCTCGAATATTCTACCTAGAATGTTCGGGAAAAAGCTAGGGCGAAGCAGACTAGGTATCATTCGGGCTTCCTTATCTTTTATGCTCGGTGTAACAATATGCACCATTTTATAGATGAATGCAGAAGCTAACTTCACAGTTCGTCAATGAGATGAATGGAGAAGAAACCTTCGTGACCGCTCTTCGTAGGGCAAAATCGCTTGGTCAAAAGGTTCTCACTTACTTTGACGCTCTGATTGGTTCACTGGGGCCGTAGTCTTCATCGCCGGCCAAGTTAAGTCACCGGTACAAGGGCCATGTAAGTCCGGCTTCCAAAATGCTCTCTTCGGTGTTCTGTCGCTTCCGTGCGTTGCAGACCCGGCCGTGGTTTCTTGTCGTAAACGGCGGGAATACGTTCATGAAAACTTTTCGGTGATGACCGTTTTTGTATGGATTAAATTTTGAGCTAACGCCCTCCAATTACTTTGAAGCCAACCGAACCAATTCTCCACCATCAAGAGTTAATTTTTGTGCGCCCAAAGGTTCAGTGATAAAAACACCTATTATCCTTATTTGTATTAACAATCTTCCTATCTGTGTTTATCTTTATTTCAAGCTTTTTGCTGACGACTGTGGTCTACACGATTGCTAACAGACCCGACGTCTATGACTTTTAAGCCGATATTAACAATGTACTCTATCCCAGATAACTCACAGTATTGCACCGATATTAGAGTAAAATGGGACAGACTGTGCCGGTACCGTTTTCATCCTGCCGACAACTTTGAGGTATCGGTTGTGTCACGGCGACGCCATCCAGACATGCGGCACCCACCGCCGTTTTTTGATGAGTGTGGAAGTGTCGTTTGTGAATCAGATATGCTGGCGAGGTATTCAAATCTCTTGACCATCTCAAAACCGAGTTTGATAGCAGAGAATGCAAAGGGGAATCTTCTTAATTTTAGCCAGTGAAGGGCAGAAAAAGCAAGCAGAAAGAGCTTAGCTGCATTGCCTATCCCACTTCAATCTCGCCTTTTGTTATGCCTATACTCCTACTTTTGTGCATTCGTATGGCTGTGGGCGAGCGCGACGGCTGCTTCAAGAAAATCGGAGGGGTGGCGCGAAACACGTGACAGCTCTTCATAGGACAAAATTGCTTGGACGAATATCTGCCACGTTACTCGCTCTGACGCAGTGATGAGATCACTGGTGTTGTATACTTCGCAGCTAGCCAAGTTATGGAGATCGGTATAGGGCCAGATAGGTCCGGTTTCCGAAATGCGCTCATCGGTGTTCTGTCGCTTTCGTGCATTGCAGACGCGGCCGTGGTTTTTCGTTGTAAACGGCCGGAATACGTCCATGACAACCTTTCGGTAATGGCCGTTTTTTTGTGTGGAAAACTTTATTCTTCGTACATTCAGAAGGGAAAAATGATGGGATCAGGCGACCGGGAGCCCTTGAGCCCCGGCGGCCTCCGCAGCCCATTCACAGGCCGCCGCTTGGACGACCGGATCTGAGCTACACATCAGTGCGTCCCACTGCTCCATAGTTTGGATGTTTCCATATCTCTTCGGGAGGTTTGGGCACCCCCACATCATGTGGGTGAGGTTGGTTGGCTGAGGACAGAATTTGCATATGCCCGTGTACCTATCGGGATAAATGTGCGAATATATTGTGGGATGAGGATATGTGTTTGTCTGCAATCGGCGCCAGGTATGTTCCTGGGCCTTGCTTAAGGATTTGTGGCCGGCGGGGTATCGTTTGCGAGCGAGACGGTATGCCTGCGTAATTTCCTGATACGTTCGTCGGAGTTTTTGGAACAATTGTGCTGTATTTGTTGGACGCGCTTCGACAGTGAACTGCCCATCAGCGACAGCGAGGATTTCGTTGAACGTGGGAGACCTTTTTTCTCGACTTTTTGTTCGCGTTGTTCTGTGCTGCCCCAGTCGGATTATGCATCTTTAACGAATTACATAATAATGATGTTTATTCGTAAGTACACTGCAAGCCTGCTTCTTATAGTACTGCTGCTTCCGTCTCAATAGATATTTTAAGATGATCGTTCCGATACCTTCGATACCCCCAATAAGTAAACAATGAATGCCCAAAGGCGGCGGCGGAGTATCGGGCACAGTTATTGGAGTCATCGGAGTGATCTACTGAAACTCTCTATTCGCCATTATCCTTCGTGTTTAATTTATGAATTTTGCTTGTCATGAAAACAGTGTAATTCTATTTAATAAAAAAAAAACAATCTGTGTGTAATGGTTCTTCTTAATTAAACTTTTGTGAGAGATCTTAAACAATTAATTGCGTTCATGTATGCGCGCAAGGCGCGTCCTATATCTGCGATTAACGTGCGAACCAATACTTCCGATACTTCCGATACAAAGCGAGGGCATAGGCGACGCCAAGCCGATGCTGTGCCGATGCATATGCGACATGTGGCCGATGTCTGGCCGACAGTTCGACTAGGGCAGTACTCGCACGACATTCCACGGATACTAGGCCGGTGTTGAAATGGCGGTAGACCAATACCGGCCGGATGTCGGCACGTGGCTCAAAACCGCTAAAATTCGGACGATATCGGAGCCGGTTTTCCGCCGACATTGCCACGACACTGGCCAAGTATCGCCGTGCCGCTTGGGATTATGCTATGACGGGCATAGAAAACTTAACATCTCTAAAGATAAATTCATGAGCCGCTAGTCAAAATAACGCTTGCCCTTTATACTTCATTTATCATTTTATCCTGCTCTATGTGCCCTTCTATAAAAAGCTTCGGTGTTCGCATTACTAGCTATCTTTCCTGGAAAACGCATGTCTACAACGTCACTAACGCTAATCAAATATTGAGTTGAATCAAAAATAAAGTGTTTTGCCTTCGTTATACTAAAACTATCTTTGATTAAACATCAATTTGTAATTAGCCTGAATATGCAACCTCAATCTTGTACCCTGGTATCACCTCTGCTTCTGCGAAAAACTTCATACACAAAATGTCCGCTCGTTTTGTACTTTCCAACTGTTGCCGCACAGCCAGCATTGCGCCTGTGAAAACATCTCTATTTTTGAATTTGTTCTTCTGTAGAAAACTATCTCCTTTGTGGTTTCTTAACTTTATTGATCACTCTAACCCAACATTTATCCAAGCGCTGTTTTCAGATTCCTTTGACATGTTATCACGCACCAATCATTAAATAAAACTTAGAATGCCCAATGCAGCACATATATTTCTCATGCCTCCTTAACCCAAACCTCCAATGAGTGTAATCGACACTTGCGCTACCCATTCCAGATAACGCGTCCCTTAGGCTTTTTGATCTGAATGTCCCATATCTACTCCACAGTGCCTACAGCGATTATGGAGTTGGAGCCGCTTGTCAAGAATCATCGTATTTGCAAGTCACCCACTGTCCGGGGCCGAGTGTAATTATGCCGTAAACGAGATTAGTTGCCTAGCCAATATTCTGTCTTGAAAGTAATTTGATATGAACGTTGACGGTGCTAGAGATCACCAAGTGTTAAATTGGCGTAAAATATCTCACAAATACAGCGGGACGTCTATCTTGTTAAAAAAACAATGAAGACGATTTTATTTAATTTTTTTTTAACTGGTCTGTTTAGGCTTCTTGGGAACCTAGCATGCCGCCCAATTTTCTGTAGACATTTGTGACGAGTATTTCTGTGCCTACGACAGAAGTAAAGAAACCGAAGCTGAACTATCTCCATTCTCATTTCTGGGCCCCAAAAAACTGAGGTGACGTAGGGAGTGACGTCAAGTGTGAATAGTCGGTATCGGTAGTATTTAGGAGATTGGGACTCTGGTTACCGCGGTGGGTTATAGCAGCGGAGTGGCGCGGTCGTTTCGTCGAATCTGTCAACATGAACGACAATGCCGCTCCCGCGAGCGAGTTCGGGCAGTTCGGGCTTCCGTTCAGTGACCAAAGGAACGGGAGTACGTGTGTGGCATCCTCCGCAATCACCCGACGGAGACCGCCCAGCCGGAAGCGACCGGCCCACAGGCTCCGACATTCGCACGGGCGAGACGAGAGCGGCGCGTTGCCGAAAGACAGGGACGCGGGGGAGATGCCGAGCGGAAAGCAGCAGCGATCCGGCCGTTCCGAGAACCGGTTCCTCCGCGGGGGGCGCTCCCCAAGAAGAAGAAAATAAACAGCACCATTTTTGGTTTTTACCTGAGACGAAAACGGACAGCAACGCACACGTGAAAACTAGCGTTAACCGTACGAATACTGCTCTTCAGTCGACGGTTAGAACAGCCATCTACAGCGCACAAATTTGGCATGACTACCATTTTGCAGAATCCTTCAAGTACCGTGTTCCCAAAGTAAACACGACAGTGACGACACCGACATCTGAAACCGAAACCAAACGTCTCGCTGCGTGTTCTTTTTTATTTTATTTTGTTTGCCCATAGTTGCTTGTTGCCCGTTTCACGTTTAGTGTAGCAAAGAGAAAAAACAATTAGGCTGTTTCATTTACGGTTTAGTAATCATTTCCGGTCCGATTTATAATTTTCATAGTTATTCAACCGGAAATTAGAACAATATTCCTAAAAATCGCGAACGCAAACGTGACCGAGGGCACGTCTCTCGATTCGACCAATCGCTGACACGTCTCTTGTGACGACGCCCTTCTTGGCCCCGCGACGGTCACGTGAGCTCCGCTTCTTCTGGCTTCTCCCGCAACTCTCGGGGTGACGCCCAGTCGATACCGGTACGATTATTACCGCGACTTTTAAATTGATTTGCGTGGCACACAAGCGCCGATTTCGGCTGAAAGTTGGGCAACGTGGCCTGAGACGTGCCTGGAACACAGTTCAATCGCTAATAAGATATTCAAAATTGCCTTCATTGTTCCTTTGAGCGCTCAAATTACGATGATAAATATTTTGTTGTTTTCTTGAATTGAGTAGCGGTCAAGAAAATCAAACATTGCTGCGTGTGCCCTGTCTCGGTCTCCTCGTCAATCACTCTTAACAGGTTGGAGGAGCTACGAAGCTGGTCGCTGTTACCAATGAGGAACATTCCTGGAGTGTAGTTGTAAATTGGCAGCAGCTGCTCACAGCACAACGCGCATATTATTTGTGTCAGTAAATATCTACACGCTTAAACCATACAAGGAAACATAAGGGAACGGCTCTACTGGTACATATCTACGTCCACAGTAATTATGGTATTTGGCTTCTGTACCAACCCCAGTCAAATGAGACTAAAACCCCATCGCCGTTGCACGGGGTTGCACAAAAAGGAATGCGACGTTATTTTATAATTAGTTACTTTCATGATAGTGTAATGACAAGTCAGTAATGTAAGAAAAACCTATCAAAACGTTTGCTGCCTTGCAACCTGTTCTCGAGTAAAGCGTGATGAATTGCGTTATGACCGCGGCGGTGCTCAATGTGCAACAGCAAAACCCCAAAGTAAAAAACACTCCCCACAAAAAAAAAAAAAGCTTCTGCTAACTAACACTGGCCTAACAGGTTCATACCGACCACCGGAGTAACGGTATCAGGCAGCCCTAATGTTGTATTGTAAGGCGGATTAAGGGTGGTTTAGCCTACATCAATTTCCCCGCTAAATGTAGCGGGAAAATGTTGTCACATGACTTCACGTCCCGTGATCTACACACAAATTTAGTTATCGCGCTAAATTTAGGGAAAAGTGTGACGTCGTGTTACACGGCGTCATGCGACCTCAACACAAATCCAGTTTCCCCGGTAAATTCAGCGGTAAAGTGTGACACGTGACCGCTCCATAGCTCTTGTTAGATTACCGACGTGCTAATAGTTTCCATCTTCTCTTAAGGACGTTACAGCCCCGACGGCCTTCTAGATCCTCACTGCAGTGATGAACGATTTACTGCTATTAAATGCGCGTCCAGGTAGTCGGATGCGTACGTAGTAGGAACTATGGATTCTCGGCTGCTCGGCATTGACCAGAACGGCTCTTGAAGTGGTTGTGCTATTTCTCCACCCTTCCACGAAAGATATTTATTTCGCCCTTGCATTTTTTTTAAATTCTTGGATGCTGGAGGCCACACATTGTTAAGTCTCGGAACATTGTGTGGGTCCCACGTAGCAATGCTGTCTGCGACAGACCTCTGGGTGCTTGTGGTATATCCAACCAGACACTCCAAATTAGTCTACCAGATTAGTCTGCATGTTTCCGTTCCCAAACAAGCTGCTTTGGAAGTAGTTTTAAAACACCCTGCGTAAAAGTTTAACCTGTCTGTTTGCCTGTGGGTAGAAAAAAAAATATATATATATTTATATTATCCCTCTTATGTAGGAAGTTATTTTGATGAAGGGACAAAACCTGTTTACCTGGTCGCACTATTACTTTGGAGAAGTGTTTCCGACTGAAAATTACATGTAGGAAGCTTAGCACAACACCCGCTGTTGCGTGAGAACTGAATCCAACTTTCTGCCAACTTGCTGGAGTAATTCACTGCGGTCATGGGATATCCGCAGTGTGCGGAGAAGCTTGAAAATGGCCCGACAAAGTCAATAACAATTTGCTTGTATGCACTTTGCGGTTGAACTGCGCTTGCGAGGCAGTTGTAGATGCGGTTAGCGAGCGACCCTGTTCAGACACACCGAGACGCGGTTGACGGTTTCTCGGCGACTCCCACGTGATATGTTGATACTTGCTTTTGACAACCGTGTTTTACAATCCAAAATCAAGTTTAATCAGCGATCCAAAATCTCATTTTATCTATTTTGTAAATTCGAAGATTTTCTTTTTCACGAGTTCAAGCAGCGAAAAAAGAGACATGGACCCGCAATACCCGCCTGCGATTCCCTCGACTTCGTCCGCAAGCAAAGCCTAGCTAGGCGCGCCTTGCTGATGCAGGAGCGGAAACCCCCGAAACCTTTTTCGAAGTGGACCCTTCCCGTATGAATAGCTGACCTGCTTTTCGGCAGAGAGGCTCTACCCCTCGTCGTTCGCTTTTTTTTTCTTTTTGGAGTAGTGAGCGGCACTGGTGGACCGTGGTGCGGGAATGTTTGGTGCTAGCCGGTCGTGGCTTCGTTGGTGGCGGAGTTTCCTATCGCCATTCGCACGTCCATCCCGTCTACTGTTTGTTTGACATTAAGCTCAAATAAACGCCTCATGGATTACCTATGCATCAACTGGAACGTACACTTCATTTCTTCAGGAGATTTCCTTTATTACTTTTGGTAATAGTAAATGTTACGTTATAGAATGGAAAATCAATCGTGTATTTTATAGGACATGCTTCCATAAGCTTCGTATAATTCCCTCTCAAACTTCAGGTAACAACCATACGTCAGAATCGGTAATTGTGAGCGTGCGTCGGCCGAGTCCTGGGGATCTTCCAAACTTATCTAGTACTGCCCGCCTAGGCCACACGTCACCTGCAAAATTCTGTTCCCTTAAATTTAACTTCGATTCCTCGCGTTGATTTTGTTCATTGCATTGTTTATTCTAGTGGGTGTCCACGTCTCCCCAGCCATATGCAGCCCCATAGTTCATAGGTTGACCAAAGTGAGGCGCCACACGGTAAATGGCATCTCATATTCGACATCTATTCATGCCTTTCCACCTTTACTTAGTTATGGCTTTTGCCGCAACATTGTAACGCCCTTAAATAGAAGACTACCTCAATCACCATACACGCTAAACATTGTAAAACCCATAATCATGCAAAAATGGTGTAAGAAGTGTGTAAGTCAGGAAAAACAACCTTTTTACAACTTTTTGCACGATTTCTGAATATCGGTTGGTGTAAAAAGGGTGTGCTGACGGTTTACACCCCTTGCACGCCCTTTTTACGCCCCACATCTTGCGATGGTGTGTGTGAAACGGGTGTATGGGCGATTTTGACGCCCTTCATTCACACGGTGTGAAAGGGGCGTAATGATGATGCTGTCACATACACCCATGATTTCATATCATGTTTACTGCTTTGATTAAACTGTTACTGATGTATGGCGGTACAAACATCGAGTATAATCAATCGCCACATGAAGTCGCGTATAATGAGGAAGTGCTATAAAATAGGTTTTGCAACTCTGATTGAACTCTCCGTCCTACACGAGCCGAAAATTGCGTGTCACGCGTGCATCAGTTTTATCAGTTCATCATTTGTCTTAAAAAATCATCTCCGCTCACAAAAAATGAACGAAGACGTGTAAATATACAACCAAGGCAGCACACAGTAATGCACCGTAATGAAATAAAATGGAAAGATTGTGCCGATACCATTTTGGTCATCCCAATATCTGTGAAAAATGAGATGGGTCGCGCCGGCGTTGTCCCGACATACCGTACGTGACACCATTTTTCGTTGAGTGTCAAGAGGATACTGCGTGAATCGGCAATGCCGGCGAGGTATTTTTATTTCTTGACTGCCAAAAATTCCGGCGTTAAAAAACAAAACAAAACAAGATTAAGCGAAACGGAATCTGCTTACTTTTAAACTGAGAAAGCCTTCCTGCGCTGCAGCCTTGAACCAACTGTGGCGCCCTTCATTTCGGGTATTAGAAACTCATAGGACTGGGCCTTGCACTACTTATAGCATCTTCACAGAGATTTAATTTCTGTGTGTAGCTCTAAAGAAACAAAGCCGCAAGACAATCGAAAGTGCCGGATCCATAACACACCGGCTGCGGTACGCGACTCTTCTGTCAGCGTGGTGTCACCGAAAAATCTAGCGTCCCGACACTTTTTTTCCGGTTTTTCTTTGGTACGTGTGAAACAGCGTCTCTTATTTTTTCCTTCCCTTAAGCGTCCAAGCTTTTACCCGTGCTTCGACAGCGTTCTAATTAGTTTTTTGTGTTTATTTTGTGATCTTGCGATCCGCACCAGAGTGGCAGTTTGAGACGCTCAAGTTTGTACTACGCAAACCAAGTCCTGACGAGTCCCATTTCGCGACCTTCCCTCGACAATGCAGGTGGCAATACAAAGCAGCGGAATAAGATTAGCTGCTTTGTCCCCCTTTGACCTCGTCTTCTGATAAGCCTCCACACCTTCTTCTGTGTCTTCGTGTGGCTGTGAGCGAGCGCAAAAGCCACTTCAAGCAAATCAGAGGGTGGCGCGAAACACGTGACCGCTCTCCGTAGGACAAAAACGCTTGGATGAAAATTTGTCACGTGACTCGCTCTGACGCGTTGATGGGCTCACAGGGACCGTAATCTTTGCGGTATGTCAAGTTATGGTGAGTTGTAGGGGCCACGTAGGTTCGGTTTTCAAAAAGGCGGCCGTCAGTGTTCTCATGTGTTTCGTGTGTTGCAGTCGCGGCCGTGATTTTTCGTCGTGAACGACCGGAATACATCCATGCCAACTTTTCGGTAGTGGTTGTTTATTTTGTCGGAGTCCATGGAAGTATTGCACTGTGTTTGTTTGACGCGTTTCGACAAAGTGCTGCTCACTGGCGGCCACGAGACTTCCGTTGAATGTGATCGACCGCCTTCAACCTCGAGATTATGTTTGCGTTGTTTTGTGCTGCCCGAATCGGATTATGCATATATCACGACAGAGAGCTGGTCATCGCCGACCGCGAGACTTTCGTTGAATGTGAGCAACCACCTTCATCTTTGAAATTTGGGTTTTTGGATTGTTCTGTGGAGCCCGAATCAGATTATGCATCTATCACGGATTACTTGAAATCGCAGTACGGGTTCTTTTGCTCGGTCACCTTTCGCCGTCCGGGTCGCCAGGTCCGGATGGGGTGACGGACTTCGTTGGGGGAAGCTTAGCGGGTCTTGTCGGAAAGGAAGTTGCTTCCTTTGGCCGTCGACGACAACTTCAGTTGAACTTGGGAATTAATTTTCAATAAACAATTTAATACTTTGCTAACGAATGAAAATACATGTTATAAACGAAACAATACTGCAAAAGGGGAACTTCCCATGTACGGGTTGGGAAAGAGGTGCTCCGGTCATAGCTTATCCAAGCTCGGGAGTTGGCTGGATCGTGGGATTACGTCCCGATTGCGGGGGCAAAAGTCCCTCGGAACCCCGTGACCTGACTCGATTACGGAGCGTCAGCTCTCGAGTCCGAGCACGAACTGCCACCAACTCGTGAGGTTGGGGCTTCAGATAGTGCGCCAAAAGCCGCCCTGT
The DNA here is from genome assembly GCA_013358835.2 of Ixodes persulcatus. Taxonomy (NCBI): domain Eukaryota; kingdom Metazoa; phylum Arthropoda; class Arachnida; order Ixodida; family Ixodidae; genus Ixodes; species Ixodes persulcatus. The sequence goes on from JABSTQ010000912.1 coordinate 21,057, forward strand.
CCAATGAGGACTTCTTCCGCATCCCATTAGGCCGGAGCCTCGACCAATCGCACACGATGTTATTGCTGTCGCCGAGGGGGCCATTATTATAGGACCTTGCGGTTGAGTGTTTAAGCCCTCACATGTTTATGTTCCGAGGAAGACCTATTGGTTCTCGGTTTGGCGCTGACCCGAGGACTTCGACGAAGTCGTACAATGCTGGGTTCGTGCCGGCGCATATACATCAGTTGCGCCCGGTGACTTTCCGGTCAAAGTCACGAAACATTAGAACCTGATCCGAGGCTTTCGCTGAAGTCGTTCGAGCTCGAGATGTGGCCCAGTTTACGAAATGGCGCGTCAGCCGCCGACAGCGTCGCTCTGGGGAACCGAGCACCAGCGTAGATTTGTGTGCCCCGAGGCCCCATGACCCGGGTGAGGGAAAACCTTCCAGCCATGGCCCGCCACGGAGCCCTCGTCGATCCTTAGAAGCGCTGTTTTATTTGTAAGTATTCTACAAGCATGTTTTTGATAGCAGTGCTGCTTCCGTCTCAATAGACCATTATACTGTTTACAAATATGAACTGCCGCTTACGTCCCAAGCAACACTCGGTCGTTCTCTCTTTGCAAGCCTGTCAGTTTTACTTACTTCACAGGTGCTAGAAAGTATAAATGCCGCAAGAAAAGTAAAGTCGGAGATTTAACTGTGGACTTAGGTTGTAGAATTTAAAAGGATTATGAAACAATATCCAGTTGGAATGATCATGACTTTACACACACGGACCACCATTGATTCAGAAGCGTCTTGGTCGTGGTAAAATTGCGAGGTTAAAACGAATGTGTTTCTTTGAGCCTTGCCTTCGACAAGCTGGATGATGCCCACGTGAACGTAGCTTTGTCCTTTGGCAAACTTGTAACTGCACGAACTTGGCCGCACAAGCAGAAACATGGCTGCGGCCAGATGACCAGCTTGCAATCTGCTATAGAAAATTCAGTAGAACCTGGTAGAACCTTTATTAAAAAAAATGAAACAGGCATTTTTTGACTCATTTGCAGTCATTTCTTTATGCACCCTTCGGGTTTATTACACCCTAGTTAATGGGTGTTGGTATTCGCGCCTTTTTTAATTCCCTTTCTGGCGGTGGCACACCGAATTTAGAGGGCGTACTGCGAAGTTATAATGCCCTAATAAAAAGTGGCGTAGTAGAATCACACCCTAATTTAAGGGTGTTCGGAATAACGCCGCCCTTTATGGGTGATAGGAATAAGGCCTTTTTTAGGGCGTTTTTCTACACCAATAAGAGTGTTAGTTATAGGACAAGCCATTTACACCCTCAAAAGTGTAATGATGTTTAGTATGTACGGCCGATGTTCTCCGTGCGCCTGAGCCAATCGAGAAGGTCAACGACCAGCGGGGTTGCGTAATCAACGTCTCCAGTCTTTGAATTTCTACCCGTGGCTGCCGCAAAGGTTTTCTGTTCCCTTGTTCTCGTCGCACTATTCGCGAAAGCGCAGATGGCTCAGGCGCGCCAAAGGCGCCGACGCCAAGCTAGCGAAGTCGACACGTCGGAACTGGAGGATCTATTTGCCGTCAATGTTTTTTATGAGGCTGTTCGATCGCTAGAAGTATGTTAAATCCAAGCAACGCTTTCGTTTACGCTCGAAGCACGCACACTCATACACTGTGAGCAAGACCCGTGTATTTGGTGAATATTAGGGGTGAAAAAGACGCTATTTACACAAATTAGCATAAATTCACACGTTGAGTAATAAATAATTCGCTCAAAAATCATGCGAGGTTGTAAAAAACGTGTTTTGGTTCGGTCATACACGCATAATCGTGTAGCCGACCTCGAAAACACGCACCATTCCCGGCGACGACCGCAGCATTGCCGGCTATCGAATCAGCGGAATGATTGGGTACATACCTAGAAAAGAACCGTGGAGACAAATGCCCCAAGAAGAAACATGTCTCGGAGACAGATATGCACCAAAAGCAGTTGCTCCATGTCGCAGGACGTTGGCGAAGCCAGCGCTGGTTCGCGCTTCTCAGGTGCTGCCACCACTGATCTCAATGGCAATTGCTGGATCGCGTTTGCCCGCTCCGCGAATGCGGTCACTGGCGGCCATCTTTTTGGTAGAGTTATATCACCTCTAGCCAAGATACAGCTGCTGAAGCCACTTGGCAGCCACCATTATCCATCCAAAGCAGACGGCGTTTTGGCAGTCGTGGTGGCAGGCTGCCATCAAAATAGCATGGGTGATATTCCGTGATTGATTGAAATTGTTTGACGAAACATGTTTTTAAAACCCGGCGTGAACGGTAGCCCGTTCTTTGAGGACCCGGTGAAAGTTTCATGAAATCGCGCAGCACCGGGGAAAAGCAGCACAGCACGCATCGAAGGTCGCATCGAAAAAAGCATCAAAAGCAGACGCCGGTACGTAGTCTGCTATCGATGCGAGCTGCGCTGCTCTCCCCCGGTGCTGCGCTTTCGTAGAACTTTCGCCGGGTCCTCAAAGACGAGGCTACCGTTCACGCCGGGTTTCAAGAATCTGCTTCGTCGAACAACTTCTATCAAGCACGAAATATCACCCACGGTACAGTGTACTAGCTCTACGGCTATTTCATGGCAGCCTGCCGCCATTACGCTGTCCGCCATATTACTATGATGGCTAGAGATGATATAACTCTACCAAAAAGATGACCGACCGTGGCCGCATTCCCGTCCATAGGCGGTGCTGGTCAAACGCGATCCAGCAATTGTCGTTGAGATCAGTGGCTGCCACTGATTCTGATCGATGGCAATGCGGCTTCCCTTATGTCGACCATGTTTGTATCTATTTTAGGGGCCTTGATAATAGTTTCTTACGCACCACAAAAAATTGTGTGCCTAATTATTCGTTCTAAATAGTTAAAATGAATATAAAAAGCGTCTCCTCGATTTGAATACGTGACATTGCATTTGGTTCCGTTTTGACTTCAACCCTTCAACTGCAAGCGAAACGGCCGGCCGTGTTATAACACCAGGGAGGGGGGAAGGGGGGGGAGGTGCCGCCGCTTTTTGTGCACCCTCCTCAGAATTTATTGCGCTCCGTGGTGGCCGCCATATTAAAACGTACAAATGCAGCAGTGCTGCTGCATTTGTACGTCATCTTTAAGATAGAGCTGACAGAAAAAATCTGGCCGCGGCGCAACGCCGATGTATGTACGCTGGAACCTAGGGGCGGTTTTGCTTTCGTTGTTTTTGTTTGGTCGGTGAAAATCTGGCGAGAACGGACGTTTAACATGGCGCCGGTATTGTTTTGGTTTGACGGGACACGAGACGCTCCTCGGTTTGCGATCACATATAGCGAAGGCGTGACCGGAGAAGTGCCCCTGTGATGTTCCCGGAAGACGGAAACCGGAAACGACGAAAAGTATCATTCGTAATCGTCATGTGTGCTTTGAAAGTGAAGGGAGTCACAGGGACTACGAGTGAGTAATCACAAGCCAAGGTTCACGATAGCGCTGCGTTCACTTCGGCCATCTCGTTCTGTTTGGTGCAACACGGCGATGCGACAAAGAGCTGAAACGTTTGTGGTGTGTGGTGCTGTGCTTTGAGGTAGAAACCCACATTAACACGGAGCGCAAATTGGTTGCTGCGGGGTTGAGGTTCAACGGGTTCAGTCCCGTCGTCGTCAGCTGATCCGGTTCAGCTGGTCCGCGAGGACGGAGCGGGCGTGTTTAAAAGTAAATCTTCCTTCGTTTCGTTTGTAAATGTTGAAGATTTTATGACGCATACCGTGAGTAAAAAGCAGCGGGTGTTTTCAACAAAATTACGTCCTTTTATTTGAACAATGTACTGCGGATTGTTGTCCTAAATCTGCCGTTTTTATGCTTCGTGTTGTTGGACTGCGTTTGCACAGCGACTTGTTCGCACAGCGACGCACACCACTCGAGTAGATGATTCGGTCCTGAAAACGACCGGTTATACAGATTTTCAGGGAAACTTATGTCACCCCCGATATTTTCCTGCAAATCTTGTGTGAGTTTGTTGCACTGATCATACGGTGTGAATAAATTAGGGCAAGATTTACTACCTGCCGGCACATGCATGACCTGAGACCAGTTTTTACGTATTGAACATAGTGATATTTTATTTTGGGAAGAGGCGTTGGTGCATTTATTTTGGTACAATTACTTGACAGTTCAGAAATCGGGGAGAGCGAGCAAGCTTTCCCATCTTTGCCTCTTATCTCTCTGGCACCGCCCACGAGCGGCTCTGAACCAACTCCCCGTAGTCCCCCCTATCTACGCGCCAACAACAGAAGCATCAACACCACTTTGCCCTACAGTGCACGACATCTAGTCGCGTTACAGGACTCCATTCCTGCATCGCGCTCAACTACCATATCGACCTTATGGGAAACGCCGACGGACTGACATTTCGCGCACCGGCGATCAACGTCCAGTATGCTTATATTATAACACAGCTGGTCACATCACCCGTTACTTCGGAGAACGAATGGCCGACAATGCTTTCTCTCGTCTACCTGCTAGCGTTTCTCGCTATTAGAGAAATGTTGATGTAAAGCCTCTTCCGACACCCTCCACTCCGACGCTCGCCTTCCTACCGATGCTCCCAAAGCAGCTGACACCCACCGCCGCCGGTCGCCTTCTCCATACCCAACACGCCACCGCTCCGTTTCTCCGTTCAACCGCGCTGCAGTTGAGGTGACGCCGTCCAATCAAAGAGGGCAGCTTGCGTTGCCACCGAAGGTCAAGCTGCGCTGCCCCAATTTGACGCGAATCCTCCTCTAATTGTACCAACTACCGTCAATATTTGTATCGGAGGACACGAATTCGTCGCCTTGGTCTCACGGGAGCCGCAAAATAATACATCTCAGAAGACGTCTGTCGCCGCTTACCTAGAGTGCTCACTCCAGCCAGTAGAAACTTATTGCGTGTAGGCAGTGGTGAATTGGTCCAACCCCTAGGATGTACCACCATACCTCTCTTCCTTGAAAACATGTCCTACCTCGTCGAATTCCTTGTACTTTCAAACTGTGTCGCTGATGTTATTTTAGAATGTGACTTCCTAACGTCGACTGACGCTCTCATAAACTATGCAGGCGGTGAGCTAGAATTGAACGGCTACGATTCTGCGGATTGTCCTCCTACTTCATCACCCGAGATATTTCGTACAGATACCGACCTTCTTGTACCACCCCCGTCCGTCGTCATCGTCGAACTGACGCCCGAGCCACCCATCACACGAACCTATGGACTAAACGAACCTTCCGAAACACTATTTCTGAAGAAGATTTTGCCGTTCCCCACTTCCTTGAGTTCATAGTGAAAGGCCACGCTCCTGTTTGTCTTACTAGCACCTCTCCTGAGCCGCAAATACTTCCACGAAAAACACAAGTTGCAACTATAAACTGATAAAAAGAACATATCATTGACCCTCTTCACAAACACGTATCGTCTACTGGTTTTCTCCAGACGTCTGCACGCGGCACTAGCCACATGATAAAAATAATAGTGGATCCCGCCTTACCTGCCAAGAAGGAACTCGTTTTGGGCACCCTTCTCTCAGCGGACTCTGACTTATTCGACTTTTACAGCCGAGTTCTTGCTAAATCGTCTGTGGTGCACCATCATATCGAAACCGGGGATGCATCCCCAGTGAAAAGTGGACTTTATCGAATCTGACTCATGGAGCGTAAAACCATTCAACAGCACGTCTCCGAAATGTTGGAGAATAAGATAAATGAGCCCTTCCTCAGCCCTTAATCGTCTCCCATCGTTCTCGTTAAAAAGAAGGATGCCTCCTTGCGCTTCTGCGCAGACTACCGCCCTCTAAACAATGTGACCAAGAAAGATGTTTGCCCGCTACCAAGGATCGACGACACCTTAGAGGCACTGCAAGGTTCATCATTTTTTTCATCAACAGATTTCCAAAGCGGCTACTGGCAGATTTTTGTCACTCAAGCTGACATAACGAAACAGCTTTCATTACGTCTGACGGACTCTATCAGTTAAACGTTAAGCCGTTTGGTCTCTGCAACGCCCCCGCAATCTTTGAAAAGATGATGGACACCTTGCACCGCGACCTCACTTGGAATGTGTGCCTCTGCTACCTCGATGATGCCATCGTCTCTTCAGCGACGTTTAAAGAACATTTGCAACGCCTGAAACTAGTGTTTTATTGCTTCCGGTGCACCCACCTACAGTTAAACTTCAAGGAATGCACTGTTGGAACTCGACAACTAAAAGTAATTGGGCATCAAGTAATCGCTGATGGTATCCGCCCGTATCCTGACAAACTTCGAGCCGTTTCAAATTCTCCTGCTCAAGAAAGTTCAAAAGAACGTCCCCGCTTTTTTTTTTTTTGGATTGTTCCACTTATTTCTGAAACTTCATTCCTGGTTGTGCTCACATCAGTGAACCTCTTAATCAACTACTCTGGGCCAACACCCAATCTGAATGGGGTCCATCCCAATACCAGGCGTTTCGATCCCTAAAATTTACTTTGACAAGAAGTTCTATCCTCGGTCACTTTACTTAAGGAGCCTAAACCGAAATACACACCGACGCCAGTGAATACGGCATCGGTGCAATCTTGGCTCAGAATTCTGAAGGCACCCAACTGGTTATCGCATACGCAAGTTGCACCCGCACACCAGCTGAGCACATTTATACTATCACGTGAATGTCTGGCTGTAATATGGGCCATATCAAATTTCCGTCCCTATCTATATGACATCCGTTTTCGTATGGTGACCGACCACTATGCCCTCTGCTGGCACGCCAGTCTTAAAGATCTGTCAGGTCGCCTTGGACGATGGTTCCACAAACTTCCAAATTACAATTTAACCGTCCTCTAGAAATTGGCAAAAAGACACTTGCAGCAGCCACTCCACTACAAGACTCGCGCATTTCCCTCGCAACGGCTGCTTTGACCCACGTTGACATTGCTGCAGCCCAGATGGCGGATTCTTTCCTTAAGTCAATCATTGGACATTTTCACGGCACAAATCCACATCCACCTCATCGCACAGCACGCACACTATGTATATTTCCGCTTCACAACATAACGACGCTATTCAAAGCAAAAAACTATGAACCGCAAGGACGTCCGTGACTTCCTGTCATTTCCCGTTCCCCTCAGAACGACATTATTCGCGCTAGTCATGACGACCCAACTGCAGGGAATCTTGGCTTCTCCAAGATCTATTTGCGAGTTCGAGCCAGTTACTTCAGGAACGGAATGTATCGTGCTATCAACAAATACGTCCAATCTTGTCACGACAGCCAAACAAGAAAACACAAAATGACAAAGCCACCCGGAAAACTTCAGTCGCTTTCCCCACCTAACCATGCCTTCCAAAGATTCGGAATGAACTTCTTGGGCCCATTTCCCGCATCTGCGAACAACAATTTTTAGGTCATTGATGTCATTTGCTACAATATCTGCTATGCTGAAACTAAGGCAGTTCCTGATGCTACCTAAAGAGAAGTTAAAAACTTATTTCTGAACTCCATTTTGCTACGCCATGGCGCTCCACAGTCCGTTACAAGTGACCGAGGCACGCCCCTTTTTTGCCAAACGTTTCAACAAAGTCCTGCAACTCGCAAGTATACGGTTCACCATGTTACAAGTGCTCACCACCCGCAGTCTGATGGGCTCACCGAGTTACCAAACCATATACTTGCAAGCATGATGTCCATGTGTGTTATAGAAAACCGCACCAACTGGGACGACATTCTTCATTTTGTCACTTACGCATATATTACCTCCCGACAAGCAGCTACAGGCTTTTCGCGGTATTATCATTTATACGCTCATAATCCACTCACGGGTCTCTACACTGTTTTGCCAGATGTAGTAAATCGTTTGAATTCCTACACATATGACGTCATGTCCCGAGCCAAAGATGCCCGCCAACTTGCCCGACTGCGAGCTTTGCAGTCCCAACAACAATAACAGCATCGTCATGCGGACACACACGTACACATCGCGACACTGTTAGCGCGAACACGACATCGGCGCATTTTTGCATTTTACTTCTAAATAGTATTAGCGAGCACGAAATTTTATCGCTTACATTATAGAACTAGATGAGCTCTCTCCGTAGCAATAATAACTTGGATGACATCCCTTGGTTTCAAAGAGAAAAACTGGAAAAACCGGCGATCGCTTGTTCGCGCTAACAGTGTCGCGCTCTGTACCAGTCTCCAATAATGTTGGTGATCGCGTCTTGCTCAAGACAGCAATTTGCCAAGCCGGCCAATTCTAAAAGCCACTCAAAATCTGTGTTGCTGTACCGCATTGTTCGTTCTCCGACATGAATTACGAGGTAGAACCCGTGACTCATGCCCCGTGACCATGGCTCGAGGTGCCAGGGCATTGTTCACGTGGATCGCATCAAGTCATGCTTCCACTCAACCTGACCAGCACGCCAGTGCCGGATGACCGGTCCTACCAACACAGGGGGTAATTATAACGAAGACGACGACGAAGACGGACACTGCCGCGAAAGACGAGGATCCTTTGCGGCTGTGTTGCGCGAATTTTTTTTTGTTTTCAAGTCATATTTGTAGCAGTTGTCGCAGTTGTTCTTATACATATCACACTGAAATACATATACGAGGGGCGTTCATAAAGTTCGTATTATTGTCACAAAGGAATAGAGATTCAGCAATCAAACTCGAGTAGGAGTTGTGACTTTCTCTACATATTCGCTACCAAAAATTACCCACTTTTTCAAGCGATGCACCACATGCCGGAGGCCATTGTTATAGAACTCCTCGTTTTGAGGGCTCAGGAATCGCTCCAATTGAGCAATCACTTTGTCGCCGTCCGTGAAATGCTTTCCTCTTATTTGGCCACACTGGAAGTGTCTCCGCCATTTAACCATAGTGTCATAAACTGGGGCGTTGTCCCCGAACAACGCTCCCAGATTGGAATGAATATCCTTGGCATTGCTTCCCTTCAAATGGAGAAAACGGATCACCTCATGTGCTTATTACCGATGGGCGGTGCCATTTTTGTTTCGACTCCTTTGCGGCGTTCTGAGCTACTATAGCATGCGATGTTTATACTGTGCGGAAACTAGAGGGACGCGCGCTCATGTTGATGCCTGTTTTGTTTCATTTTTTTTTCAATTCTTTGTGCCGATAATACGAACTTTATGAACGCCCCTCGTATATATATATATATATATATATATATATATATATATATATTCTTCAATAATCATATTCTTTCCACCCGTGTCCCATAAAAATGGAGTACCGATTGCCAATCATCCTTTAACGCCCTTTGAAACGCGTTGACTTCTGACCCCGTATTAAATCACTTCAACGATAGCGCAGCTACTGAACTCCACACGGATGCCCGTGGAACCGGGTTGGGTGCTGTACTGCTGCAAACACCATCCCTCCAGCCGTGACTCTCACGTCATCGCTTACGCAAGACCTACCCTAAACAGATCTGAAAAAAATTACACTGCAACCGAACAAGAGTGCTTGCCAATAGTAGCGGTCATCCTACGGTTCAGACCCCATTTGTACGGTCGTTCGTTCACGATTGTCACGGATCATCATGCGCTATTTTGGCTATCCTCAAAAAAAAACTTCCCTGGACGTCTAGCCAGGTGGATCCTCCGCCTCCAAGAATATCAGTTCACAATAGTTCACTAAAGTGGGAAGAAACACTTCGATGCCGACAGACTGTCTAGTTGCCCCTTCCACTGAGTTCCCGCACCGACGACATCGATGACGATTTGCCTAGCGTCAGTTTTCTAACACCAACAAATCTCATCTTTGCCCAAACAGAAGATCCCTGGAGCGCTAAGGTAATTCGTAGCCTAACTAGCCTTGTTGAAGACACCAAGTTTTGCCGAAAAATACGCGCAACTTTGTCCTACTCAATGGTATCCTCTACAAACGCAGTTATTTGCCTGACGGCGCGCGACACCTACTTGTTTCTCGAAACAGCCATGAGATACCGTTCTTGCGACTTCCCAAGACCATCACACAGCGTGTCTCCTGGGAACTGACAAGACCTACGCCCGCCGCCGGTCCGGTTACTTCTTGCCCGGTATGTATCGGACGGCCGAGAAGTATGTGCAGTCGTGCATTCCTTGCCAACACCGCAAGCCTTTGCGAGACGCATCCGATGGACAGGTGATGCCCCTGCCTTGTTCCGAGAGGCCTTTCGACCGAGTCTGTATTGACCTCTTAGGACCACTACCGAATAGTTCGGCTGGCCACCGTTGGATCATGAGAGCCATAGACTACCTTACGAGGTATGTCGAGATGGCTCCTGTTATCTCAACTACTGCGCAAGAAATTGCACAGTTTTTCCTTACCAACTTAATTTTACGCCATGGTGCACTACGATTTCTCCTTAGCGACCGTGGAATTGCGTTTCTGTCCGCTCTAGTAAAAAAGGTTCTTGCGGTTTCTAGGGTCACTCACCAACTCACATCCACGTACCACCAGCCGACAAACGGTATTACAGGACGGTTCAATCGAACCCTATCGCAAATTCTTAGCATGTATAACTCCAACGACCATAATAATTGGCACTTCATTCTTTCCTTCTTCAGCTTTGCCTACAACACTTCTAACCAAACGACCAGAGGATTCTCTCCGTTCTTTTTTGTTTACAGTCGGGAAGTGTCCTGCACCATAGGCAGCCTTTTCGCGTACACTGACAGCAACTTTCAAAATTTCTTTGTAGCACAAGCAGTCTGCCGAGCTGAAGAATGCAGTCAACTTGCTCGCCTTCGCACCAATGATAACTGAAAATAACAAAGGCAGCGTTACGACGAAGATCACGCTCGCGTAATATACCATCCAGGCGACCTCGTCTTGGTCTTGACACCAGTGTGTACGCCAGCACTCTCCGAGAAACGTCTCTACAAATATCTTGAACCATACACTGTCCTTCACCAAACACTCCCAGTAAATTACTCTGTGACCCCGCTAAAGCCGTCAACCGATCGGCGCTGCCGGGCGCTACAAAACGTTTATGTGTGCCATATGAAGCCCGTCGTCTAGCGCTCCGACCATGGCGCAACTTCATCACCAACCTAACGATCGGCTAGGATGCCTCATTTTCCTCTAGAGGGAGGATATTGTAACAGCACAACTTCACCACCATCAACATCCACAGCAGCGCACCGCCTCCACGGGCGATGCCTGGCTCGTGCTAGACCTCGCGAGGTAGAACTGTATATATATATATATATATATATATATATATATATATATATATATATATATATATATATATATATATATATATATATATATATATATATATATATATATATATACATTACTGATCGTCGAATTATGTCTCCGCATGCAACGAGTAGTGCAAACACCTGAGATTTTTATTTTTTGTTTTCAGCATTCATACATTTTATATGGCCTTATAAAAAGAACTGAAGAACTAGATGAATTATCATATTTATGAAAACATGTATCATCCCAACTAGTATATATAATATATATAAGTATAAACAATTACAGCGTTTGTTACAGTTTCGCTAACTGTATGCCATCTGTTGCTGATTTCGTTTTGGCCCCTGTTTAATTACTATATATTTGGTTTGTCCACGGTACAGAACCCTATTTATGACCTTGTGCGCAATTGTCTTCGTTTTTGGAGCGAAAAATACATTTCAAAAATAAATGAAAATGGCTTGAATGCATTGTTTGACGAACATTTGCCACAAGATTTCACTTTTTGCTGGATAATGTTGATGGCTGCAACATTTATTTAGCACGAGCTACAACGCTTTCCTTGGTTTCTTCGGATCTGCACAGCGACTATGTCTGTCGCCTGCATCTCAAAAGATGCGATTTTGAACTTATTCATATCAAGGTGGGTACGCTGATGTCCTCAAGCATAGGCGATTAAATGCGAATTAGATAACTATAAATTCACTGAAGGTAGATTTATTACATGTTATAGGCTTAAGAATTTGTAAACGTCCATCTTCCTTGTAGCCAAATCCACAAGCTGTGAGCAGATTGGAGATCTGTTAATAATTTAAGGACGTCAAAATGTGCGCAGTTTAAATGAAATATATTACATAAAGAAGGGTAACACGGCTAGTCATCGCCTTAATGCGTTTTGTCTTCCAACATGAGTTTCATTTTATGAGCTCTTTTCTAGCGAATTTTGACCTTTCCGCTGCAGTGCATCAGCACCTCTTTTGCTCGGGCGGCCTACACTTCCCCTGGTCTCCACTGATTCGCGCAAACTTCTATTGCATTTCAAGCAAGGCCTAAAGTTGTAGTGATTATACTGCTGAACGTGGCTCTTGATATTGAGTTGTCAATGCAGTGGATAGTTCTCAAAGTCATATATGAGATACTTTGGAAATAAGGGTGGTGCTAATGTTTCCCTAGATCCATCCATTTCTTGCATGGGCTTCTTCCCCACCAAAGGCTTCTTTTCGCATTAGCTCAACTCTCCAACCGTATAGACCAAATGGCTGATATAATAAACGAGTCACTCTTGTGTAAAGTCTAAATGGGAAATATTTTATTTTTAATAAAGTACGCAGAAAATGGAAAAAAAAACTGGTGCAAGATATAAAATAATTAGGGTCAAAAGTAGTAATATCTGCAACATGGTGGTTAAACTTGTAGATTGAACTGGTTTACAGTCTACATTTTCAATAGCGTGTATATATCTTACTTTTCTGAAAAAAATGATGCGTATAAAGATGAATGAAGGGTACTTACCGGATTGGATTGCTTTTACGAAGCCTCCAAAATAAAATAAGTTTTTAGGCAGTGCCGGGAGTCTTGCTCTGGGACTCCTAATTTTGACACTGGCATGTTAACCACAAAGATAGCCGCCGTTTCAATCCCACCGCTACTTAAAATTTTGTCTTTTGGTGGTATTGCAAGAATGTTTCAATTGTGTTGGTGCGGCTCATTCATCTGTATATTTTCGTGTACTTTACGTTTAGAGACCAGGTAAGAAAATGACCCTTGGTATTACCTTTCCAGAAGAAGCAGAGTGGCGATGAAAATGGTCAGCGCACGCATTTTCGGTTGGCTATGAGATGGTGGTTCTCTAAATCTTTATATGAACGCTACTGTATTCCAAACTCTCTGCTAAATGTTTTTATACTACAAAGACAAATGGAGACGCATCAAAAATTGCGCCGGCTTGCAAGCGTTCAAAATCTTTGTTGACACAACAATAAACAATGATTTAAAGCTTCGATTCCTAACGTCGCACCGGAGCAACAATTATATATATATATATATATATATATATATATATATATATATCTCTTTTTATTCCGCGCAACGCGCGCCCTAGTCAATTTAGCGCACGTTCTCGCAAGGGAAGGAACAGATGAGTTTAGCCGTGGAGCATCAAAGTGAATCTTTATAATATAACACTCTTTTGTTTAAAGACCAAAGCCGGCGGCTGGTGTAAGTTATTACGGCGTGCACCACTGGCCTCAAAACTGCGAGAGGAAAAAAAGGCGCAAATATTGCACATCCTGTTATTCATTTCTCTATTTTGCGAAATTAGAAATTCACCTGTTCCTTCACTGAGCTTCTGTTGCTTTCATTCGTTCAACGCGGAGTATTGTAGCATATTCCCAGTGCTGCTTGGAAACAGTCTTGAAAAAACATGTTTAAGAAAGGTATTTTTTTAAGAACAGATGGTTTGTTATTCAGTGTTCGAAAACAACTTCACACTTTAAAGGTATATAGTAATTGAAAGAAAAGTTTGAACATCACAAGGCTAAAACACGGAATATGAATCTAACATTTAGGAAACGTGCCAAAAATAACTAGAATCAACCGTGTGTGGCCGCAGCCATCTCACTATAACTGTAAGGTCAAGTCACGAGTGTTCAAAAAGCGTGGAATAGAATGTTAGTCAGATGGGGTAACATTTATCTCTTGGTTCGTTAGTCATTTGGTACGTCGCCCTAAAGTATTTTTCAAGAATTTGTTTCTTCGGCATTCTGGAGGGAAACCACACCGTGGCGAAAGAGCAAACCAAAGACAAAACTCCGGGAATGTTACACATCTAGTTTATATGTGTATTTGCCAGAGCTAACTTTTTCAAAATTTGCCTTATTACTAGATATGGCGATAGCGAGGAGACTAGATTAAAAAAAAAAAAAAAAACTTTTTTATACCATGTGAACTTGTTGAAAAACCATCTGTACGGCCGAACATAATGACTGAACTGTCTTGACGTACCATTTGATTATTTCCGAGACTTCCTAGAAGTTCGTTATAGTTTTTTGAGGTGCCTTAACATACCCTTCAATCATTTTGAAGGTCTTGAAATGTTCCTCATCGCGTTCAAAGACACTTGTGACGTCTTTCCGCGAAAACACGTAACCCATCAAAATAGGTTTAAAGGTCTGTGAAACGAATCACTTTACAATATCGGGACATATACGTCGGTAACATCGCTTGTGCATTTTGCGTTGAGCAGCTGCAACGAACGGTAGCTTAGTGTCAACTTCACGTTCTATGCGTGGGACTTCTTTTCCATGCAGCTTTTTTTGCGGATACCGGACAAGGTATCTCAGTGCCCTGTTCTTTGCTCAAATCGGTACGACCTGCTTTACAACCTCCTCCAGCGAGCGAAAACGACGCCTGGGTCGCCAGAGCGATGGCACCATGGATGACATGATTACCGCGCTCAACCCCAGCAGGTGTTGGCTACGGGTTCGTGGTTTTCGCTAGGCGTTTTACTGACAATGAGCGTGCGAGTGTGCAAGCGTGCAGGCTGAGGTGCGTGTGTGCGTTCGTGCATGTATGTGCGCATACGTGTGCGCGCACGTACGTGTGTGTGCCTGTGTGTTGTGAGCCGACTTGGTTGAAATAGTTAAATTGCCATACATTTCAGAAATTTAACAGCAGCATTTTAGTGCCTCAAAATATATTTTTGGCAGCAAAGAACTCGCTTCACGGTATTTGGCCTGATTGCTGCCTTCTACAGCTGGTCTCGGCCGGTTTCGAATACACGTTGGTTTGTTTCGTATATGTGGGTTTGAACTTGCACATGAATTTTAATATCTAAAATACACATCAATATTAGCTGTAAACAGTTTAATTTGTAGTCGATGGTTCACAGGCGTTCGGGCGTCTACAATCTTCAAATGTTGAGGTGGTGTGAAGGGCGGAAAGGTCTGAAGGACTAGAGGGTTTAAAGGGCTGTAGCGATTAGAGGGCTGAAGGGGATCATATGACTTGGGATCTGATGGGCGGAAGAGGTCTGAAGGCCTGATAAGTTTTCATAGCGCATCAGGGTTGAGGGGTTGTTTTCATAAAGGGAGTTGCATGTGGATCTGAACTGGAAAGACGCTGTTTCATGCTGTTGATGATGCATTCATCCTGTGCTATACGACAACTAGCCTGAGCCCTTTAAAGTTTGTCGCGAAGTGGTGATACAAAATCGCACGAAGGCAAAATATTATCCTAAAATAAACCAGTCACATGGCGGTACAAGCTCTGTCATAAATTGTCAAAAATTTGCCCCGGGAGCCCAACATTGCAAAATAATACTAGAATATAAAATTTACAGTGGATTATATTGGGTCTAAGTAAAACATTCCTCACAAGTTTAAAGGAAGGCTGGATATTTCTCATTTATTTTGATAAAAGCATGGGGCAGCAGTTTTCTGACAAATTGAAAATCAGATATACATAAAGGCAATTATGGAAAAAAATATTAATTTTATGAATCTTCACATTTTAAATTGTCGTGTTAGTCCACTAGATAATCTAAAGGGGTTCGGTAAAAAATTATGGATATAAGCTATGCAGTTATTTTATTCTCAATATTTTATCTAAAACATATGTGCAGAGTGAGGAAGAAAGCGCTTACAAGTGTCCAAATCGATTCATTGACTTTTTGCTCTTCGCAATAAGGTTCTTCCGGAAATCAGAAACTATAGATATTGCTTCACAAATGAACAACAATGCGTATTGTTTCCAGTGTAGTAACGAACAACTGGTGTGATTTAGGTTTTGACGCTGCAAGGCCTACATTCCTTGTAAGGCGTGGTTGAAATACGAAGATGTCTAAGTGTTCTGGACGGTGAGATTTTTTTTGAATAGATAACTTAATATTAAGTCTGTTTGCGTCGCCTCTTGGGTCTCACGCTTAAAACAAAATTCACACAGTGAAACGAAGGCATGCCAAACAAGCGCTTAGGACAAGCGATGACTCATATTCCTTTGTCTTCGCTCTTTTGTTTCGCGGTTTTGTTATCTTCAGTCACGCAACAAGTCGCCCACGTCGCTATGTTATTTCTGTTAGGGGATTTAATATACTGAGATACACAGTCATTAAAAAAATATGCATGCATGAGATCTCAAACACTTAATGAACTTTAAAATTGAAATTGTAGGTTGTAGTAATTACTCCTGGTTTCATTTGCAATGATTGTATTAAATAGCGATTTTAACGAGGGTAAGACCTGAAAAATATTATGTAAAATTGTAAAAGACTCTTTTGTGAAACTCCTCCCTAAATATTGTAAGTGCTTTCATATCAGGTAATTTACAGGATTGGTAATGCCTCCCCAATGTTAACGAGGAAAGGCGGGGAATTTAAGCCGATATTTTGATAGAAGGAACCGGTGGAAATTATATTGTGGTCATTGCTATTTGATCTCTAATATAAACAACAGGGCGCCACTTGCACTATTGAAATATTATAGCGAAGTCTGCCCAGTTGTGCTCTTGTTTATTACTTTAAGGATCATCATTTCATTTCAAGCAGCCGTTTTTTTTTTATACCCCTTATTCAGGAATGTTTTATGATACTTATATTGCTTTTACGGTTTGCAGACATTGAATATTTTGTATGCTGAGGCTGTATAAACTAAAGCACAAAAGGCTTAAAAAGACGACTTCCATCTTCACCTTCCGAGGATAAAGGCAGCTAGATCTATTTGACCTGAATCCACCATGTTATAAACTCTTTCGTTTCAAAACACCGAAAGAACTGCAATCAGATTGTACCCGAGGTAACTGCTAATTACAGCAATACTCTGGAAGCTCCCCCTCCTCAGGTTTTGCATTGTTTTCTAGCATAATAATACCATAAGTAGCTGTTTAATGGTGGGGAAAATAGCTTTGTTGGTGTTTGATTGTGGTTATCTAACGCATACGACCTGCTAAATACGAACCAATGAGCTGAAAGGAAGGTACTTCGAAAGGCGAACAAAGTTACAGGGGTTCGAGACAATTCAAGAGAGTTGTGCGCCCTGTTAAAATAAGCATTATAAGTATATGTGTGGAACTATGGTGCCGAATTAATATTTTAATTGGAGTACAGCTACTCTTTGTAGTACCCTGTACCGCGAAAAGTGTTGACAAAAAAAAAACACACACAAAAAAACAGGTAAATTGCAGGAAAACAATTTCTACCGTCGTTCAGAACAAATTTAAGATTGAGCGCAATGTGCTGGTTTGCGCGCTCGAGACCAAAAAGTAATATTTGTCGAGGCACAAATTTGCCTGTGACCAGCTTCCCAGAGATGACGCGCACACACTGTAAGGTACCCAACGAGGAATTAAACTTAAAACACCTGATGTATTCACCATATTTTACAGCCACATTTTTCTTGATTTGCACTGCTCTCGACAGTCAACATGCCACAATATGATTGCTCAAAGAAATTGTGTACATAATCCACACCGAGACATTTATATAGCGCTACAATATACACTGCGTTATTTTTTGCTTTATAAATTCGTTTTAAAAAGCCGTATTAGCTACACTCTACGGTTTGTGCAATTGAGCATTATGGTGCGGAGGAGGGGGAGACCTATATAGGGAGCTAATTGTCACAGTAAGTTGAATAATCAACTAACATTTGTTTACAAAGTTGTATATGTGAAAATATTTATGATTTTCGCTACAATTTGCTGCTCAGCGTCATGCAAAACCACTAAATCAGACACATTTAGTACGACTTCACCCCTAAAGTTACCACTCCTGCAGCTGGCACAAGGTGACCGAAGAGATAACGCACCGAGACGGTTCTTCCGTCTCTTATCAACCGTGCTTCCACGACGTCAGCATTCTGCATCTTGCACTAGTGGTGACTGCAGCTGATCAACGCAATTTCTACTTGCTTCAAATCTTTCTAAAATTTACTGAGGTAGTGCTTTTTCACGACGTTCAGCAAATTTGTAATTGAAACTATGCTTATTTTCATGAATTAAAAAGTTAATTTTATAAGTTAGTTAATTACTTGAGTTAATGTGATTATTAGTCACCTTAAATATTATGTCCACGGGCCATATAACTCACCTGCACAGAAAGTAATGATGTAGCGTTCATGGCTTTCCTAAAACAAATGTGTACCCCCCTCCCACCCCCCCCCCCCCAAAGAAAAAAAAACTCTGCATATGCGTCTATACAAGATAACGAGACCTCTAGGCTAGAGAAATGATCCATTTGCGCATCAAAATTGTGAACATTCTCAAACCCTTGCACCCTTCCAACTTTTACTAAACTATTGTAGGGGCAAAAAAATAACGATGTAAATTTAGAAGAAAGGTAACGGGAACGTTCGGACGTGGGTACCTTATGCGCCCGTAACACTTTTGTGGTAGCGGTGGGATATCAAAACTAAGCCACCAAACCCCATTTGACGCTCCCGCAAGCGAGTGAAGCTCATTCGAATTCCTTAGTGCAAAAAATCACGGATAAGTACCCAGACAGCACACAACGCAGGGCCAACATTGGCATTCAATTGGTAAAGAAGGGGCCAATGTTGGGCCAATGTGGCCATTATTATACCAATATTGGTGGTACACTAGTATATACTGGCCAGCATTGGCCCGACTTGACCAACGGCTTACCAACGTTGGCAATCGTTTGGCTTAGACTGGCCAACACATGCCAATCTCAGCCAATGGCTTACCAACGTTGGCAATCGGTTGGCTTAGGCTGGCCAACATTGGCCTGTCTTAGCCAATTGGTTACAAACATTGGTAATCAATTGGCTAAGGCTGGCCACCATTGGTCTATGTTAGCCAATGAGTTGCCAGCATTGGTAATCGATTGGCTTAGGCAGACCAACATTGGCCTGTCTTAGCCAAGAGGTTACCAACATTGGTAATCAACTGACTTAGACTGGGCAACATTGGCCTGTCTTAGCCAGTGTCTTACCAAGGTCATAATTAATTAGCTTAGTTCTTTTTAAAGTGCTGACCGCGCACGTTGAGAACAGTCTGTAGCTATGGCTCCGGGGGGGGGGGGGGGGGGAGATTGTTCTGTTTTCACCCGCACAGCAAGTTAGCAACTGAATTAGAATGCTGTATGCATTGCGAGCTGCAGCAATTTCGAACGTCCACGAAGAAAAACTCCGTAGTCGGTGACAGGTTAAACGTAAACGCTGGGGAGGAGGTCGCCTCCTCCCGATCCTTCGCTCTGCAAAAGTGGAAAGAGATGGGAGGAGCTTTTACCACCTGTCACCGACTATAACTAACGCGCGTCATCCCAAAACTGATAGTTATGCTCAGTACATTCCACACGAAATACAAAATGCACGCTTCCTTCGATTTGTGTGTATGTTTATACGGCAAAAGCATAGTGCCGATTCTCTTATGCCCATTTAGCGACGCAGCCGGGAAAATTTTCCAAGGAAGGGGGGGGGGGGGGGGGGGGCAAGGTTCAACCCCGAAAGCTCCACCCGCCTCCCCAGTACCTACGACACGGGTGTATTGTCAGCTGTATGTGATCATGAAAATCTCAAAGCAACCCGCTTTGCTGAGCCGCAAAACACGGCCTATAATTAAGAATGAACCGGACAAAATTAAAAATAAATAAAAAGCACTAATATTTTTTTGCAAAAATAATTCCTTAAAATAAACATCACGCGATTGATTAAGCAATTACATGTCTTCAAGAATAAAAAAACACGTTTAATTAAGATCTCGAACACCCTATGTTTGAGGTAGGAGCTAGGTGACAGAAGTTGATGCGCATCTCAATCTGCAAAGAAAGAGTTTCACGCAACATATAACAGAAGAAGCTGGGGCATTATGTCTGCTTGCCCAAAAATGACTTCAAAGTGCGTACAAAATAGGACAACTGCAGTAACGACTATGGTAGTGACAACGCTCGCAGAACTATAAACCCTAATAGAGTCAATGGGTTACAACGTTGGCAATCGATTGGTTTAAGATGGCCACCATTTGCATGTCTTAACCAGTGGCCTTCCAGCGTTGGTAATTGATTGGCTTAGGCTGACCAACGTTGGCCTGTCTTAGCCAATGGGTTACCAACATAGAAAATGTGTTGGCGCAAGGTATCAGGGTGCCTCGTTTTCTGGTACCGAGCTTTAAAAACGAATGAAGTACTCTAGGCAATGAAAATCACTGTTGTAAGAAAGTGTCTTGATAAAATGGCTGCTAGGAAGACGCTGTAATTAAATAAGTTATTCATAAATTAAAACTAATTGGCAAACTTTATTAAATACTTATTTCAGGGCAAAGGCGTCAATTGGAAAGTTATATTTTAAATAGATTCTTGATGAAGGAGTTTTCGACATGGTACACCCCAGGCAGCACACTTGCTTAGACTAGCTACGGGGCCAAGGTTGGGGCTTCGCCGTAGTAGACTGGACCGGGACTGCCCAGGGAATTCGGTGAACTGCCAGCATAGCGTCTCACTGTATTTCCCGGGCAAACGGAATTACACGGAACTGCCAGGGAAGGGATTTTCTTAGCACCTTTTGTCTCTTTTCGGTCCGAGCCGACCAGGGTAGACTGGCGGACGGCCACCAACATTTAACCAACAGGATTCCACGGTACTACAACGGAGTGGTTTTGGGCGTAGTTTATTGGCTTTGCAGGATTCAGTCCGCCAAGGAACGACTGGCGTTGTCACGAAGCTCTCTAGAAAAGCAAAAGTCCCGAAAATCAAAAGATCAGATCATTAGTGTAGAGAGTGAGCCGAATGAACGCAATAATAGTGTCAACAAATTGATCCCTCCATGACATTAACAGCATTCATGTCTCAAACCGCCACATCTGAAACTGGAAAAACCTGCGAGATAATTTTTCTCTGTTTATTTTTCAACATCACGCATCGTCGCAACGGTTCACGCACTTCGCGGCTACTCTGCTTCAACTTAAAATTAACCGCAGCACATGCTACGGGCTCTCTTGGCCTATCAGGCGCCAAAAAGGTTGCGAAGCTGCGCGGGAGATGCGCCAAGCACTGGAACGGCTCCGCAGGCGTTTGCAAGGTCTCTACGACAAAGCAGCCTCTTGTAACACCAGTGAGCTAACGGTGCTCAGAATTCCAACGCTCAGAGCGAGCGCGGTCGGCCAGATCAAGGCGCAGTCGCGGTTCTCATGCCGCGATTGCTACGCCGTTGCTCTGTCTTGCACCGACATTCGAAACAGCTCAATCGAGGCTGCATGCGGGCCAAATATACGAGTCTATAGCGCGATATAGTGTCGTTACAACGCGTAAAAAGTAGTCCACACCTCGACAGGGGCGCAAGCAGCGGCGCTATGTCCGTCGACGCCCACGTCGAGAACGACGAAATATACATTAAAAACACACTTTAACACCCGAAACAAATGTTTAATTACTTAATCATGAATTTCCGCCACCTTAGGGACGTCCTATTACCTCACTGTTCTGCAAATTCCTCGAATTCCTATTCCTGATATTTGTTTTTATTATTCTGCGATACGATAAGTCGTTAGCACTTTCGAGCCCAGAACCCCTGCATGTGTTGTCATCGTTTTGTTAGATTTGCGTTTTTTTTTTTAACTTCAGCTTTGGGGATCTTTGCATCTATGTTGCATTCATGATTACATGGTTTGAGAAATGGTACAGTTTTTGTTACATGTACACAACCCTCGCGAAACAAAAAATCTGTTATTAGCGTGCTGCGAAATATACGGCACAGCTTATATCTGAGTAATATTTTTTTTCTTTGTAACTTCAGTTTATTTGGGGACATCGTGCGCAGAAAGAAGGCGCGGTTATTTTTGCATTTTAGTTTAGAGTGTGGGGTTTACGGCGTAAATCATAGCATCTTCATACCTCCCGTTTTGGGTTAACATTTGGGAAGGGCAGTTCCTTTGGGACTCCAAAAACTATCTCGGCGAGAACGTTTCTTGGTAATGCAGTGGAAAGGAGGAGAGCCCGCGCACAGCTTTATTCAGCGCTCAAAATGGGAGAGGGATCGCGGGTGTGTATCTTTCACTGCATTGCCAAGAAAAGTTGTCGCCGAGTAGCCTTCGTGCTGCTGTCCTGTTGACTCGGTATTGACAGCAGAGTAGACGCTATCCGTATTTTAGGCTAAGCGTGTCTCCGGCTAAGGTCACGTGACTATAGTCTCCAAGCGGGTCACAAGGCAGAGCACGGCACCTGCCTGAAGGACACTGCTTGGTAGACCAGTTACATAGCATTCACTGCACTAGCAACTTTGGGATGAACTCACAAAAGTATCCACTGACAAATCCTCACGCTGTGTTCATTGTTCAGATGACCCTCGAAGATAAGCCTTTTTTGGGCGCACCCGCCTGGGGACCTTGAAGAAGCAGGATGCAGGAGATATGCTGGAGGGAGGGGAATGTTTCCTTCTCACCTCTCCAGCAACCCATCTGCTTCTCCCTAGGGAGCCTTCATGTGTGCTGCGCTTAGGGTGATGCCAACAGCCGTTTCCCTCTCTCTCATCGCCATTTTGTTTCTTCCATATTTCGCTAAACGTACGCAACCTTGATTTTTATTCCCCGCGAAACACCAGCAACACTGTGAGGCCGCTTCCGTTTCCGTAGCACCTAGCTCCGGCGCCGCGCCGCCGCGCCGCCGCCGCCAAGGGCGGTGATCCGCGCTTGTCGTCGTGCGCGGTCGAGGTCAAGGTTCTCGCGGTCTTTCACACTTCGTTGGTTGAGCTGCCTCACAATCTGATGCTGCGAGCTGAATGTGGGCCGCTTTCAACAAAATGCGAGTGCTATTGGATACTGAACCTTTCCATCTCGGGAGACTAACTCGATCCTTGTTACGAACTGCCTTCTCAGTTTGACTGTCTGCCTACAAGTTACCCGGAGCCCGGACGTGAATGTTGCAAATTTTGTGCGTTCTTGTTTACTTCAGGGAGCCATCATGTGCGCTTGCACTCTAGTTTTCTTTATTTCGAACACGTAGCTCATCGTTTCCGCTTGTGCGTCTGGAGTTGTCGGCTGCAGACTCGACCGACCGACGTCGATCCGTCACTGTTGATTGGAGTCGCTCGTGTGAGTTCTTCGTGTGTTCTGTGTGCGCTGCTGTTTGTTAGCATGCGTCTCAGTGTGCCTTTTGCGCAGTCGGCTTCAGCCTCGTTTGACCGGCAACCGTAGTCTTACGACAACGCTTGACGGGTCTTCCTGTGTGCAATCTTCGTGCACTTCGAGCGAGCCCCAACGTGTGTTTTGACGTGCGTCTTTAATGGTCGGCTTCAGGCTCGTCTGATCAACGACCGATCGTCGTCCAACGTGCGTGCTTGCATCCTTGTTTACTTTATTTCTACAACACGTAACCCAACGTCTCCGCTTGTGTGTCTGGACTCGTCGGCTACAGGCTCGACCGACCGGCGTCGATCCGCCGCTCTTGATTGGAGTCGCTCGTGTGAGTTCCTCGTGTGTTCTGTGTGCGCTGCTGTTTGTTAGCATGCGTCTCAGTGTGCATTTTGCGCAGTCGGCTTCAGCCTCGTTTGACCGGCAACCGTAGTCTTACGACAACGCTGGACGGGTCTTCCTGTGTGCAATCTTCGTGCACTCCGAGCGTGCCCCAACGTGTGTTTTGACGTGCGTCTTTAATGGTCGGCTTCAGGCTCGTCTGATCAACGACCGATCGTCGTCCAACGTGCGTGCTTGCATCCTTGTTTACTTTATTTCTACAACACGTAACCCAACGTCTCCGCTTGTTTGTCTGGACTCGTCGGCTACAGGCTCGACCGACCGGCGTCGATCCGTCGCTGTTGATTGGAGTCGCTCGTGTGAGTTCTTCGTGTGTTCTGTGTGCGCTGCTGTTTGTTAGCATGCGTCTCAGTGTGCATTTTGCGCAGTCGGCTTCAGCCTCGTTTGACCGGCAACCGTAGACTTACGACCAGGGTGTCGAAGCGGTCATTATTTCGGTTCGGTTGGGGTCGGGTTCAGTAGCATTGTATTCTGTTCCGGTTCGGTTCCGGTTTGGGGTAGCGCAAATAATATTACTCCGATTACCGGTTTTAATAAGCGCGAACTGGTTCGAACCGGTTCTTTGAATATTGACCGAGCACTTCCAGCAGCCTTTTTCGAGCACGAGATATTTGCCATAGACCCATCCCAAAACTACTTCCTCTTCAGGCAGATCTAAAAACCCTGCACAGTGACGCGCGCAAAAGACACTATTAATGCGGCAAGGCTATTACACGTGGCCGGGCTATTACTTCTATACTACTGTTCTTAAGTGAACTATATATAAGCGATCGGATTTCCATTTTTATGGTGTCTTTTGCACACGCAGCAATGCAGTATTCAAAACAGTGCCAGAAGAGCGCGTAATTTCGGGACGGGTCTCTAGACCTTTCCAAAAAAGGGCTTGTGGCCGGTGCCATCTTCAGTGTTCGTGCGTATAGCGCGTGCTTTGCTCGCTTTCTGAAGTGACAAACACGCAGGTGCTAGGCTGGGAAGATCGCACGCTAGGCCGTGATTTTGTAAACAGTAAAAAGGTATCTATATAGCTGAATTGCTTGCCCTCTATATGTTTTCGTTTCTTTGGCTCTGCATGCACGTGCTTTGTTTAGACATGCTACCTGTTTTTGGCGCCCAGTAAGATGTCGCAGCTATGCCCTAGAGTGGCTGACAGGGGAACGAGAGGAAACCAATGTGCCGTAAAACACAGAAACAGGAACGTCAAGTGCGCAATCGGCTAGACTAGCTGATGTGTCAATAAACGGACATGTGAGCACGCACTGTCGCTTCGGTCAACCTCAATAGGCCACCTTCTTTTACACTGCGTCACTTGTTTGTGTGTGCCGAAATTCGAGAGCATCACGATTTTGGGGAGGGGGCTGACAAACTGCACACGAACTGCTGGAAGCTTACGAGATAGGAAAGGAAGGAGACCAATACGTCAGCAAAACCTCAGTATATTTACATAAAAAATGTTTTTTGAGCACGTGTTGATGCAGTGACGTCTGGTGATTTGGTTGTTTCCTTTGCGTTCTCTTTTCATTAAACATTCAGTTCAAGTACAGCGCTAGTCCTGTCCACCTCTTTCCTGCGCCCGCGTTTGTTTGCGCGTTGCTACCAGTTTTTTACCTCTTTTCATTGTAACCGACCTCTTATAAAATACTGCCCGGAGAGCCTACAGTGTTTAAGCAAACAAATATATAATAAAAAAGCTTTCAGCCTTTCCACTGTGGTGCAGAAGGAAGACCAGCGGAGCTGTACAATGAAAAGTAATGGCCGGCCGGAAGTCGGCAAGCCTGAGTGGAAAGGCTGCCGCCATCAATGAGCGACGGCGGCAACCAGATACGTGGCTTGCCGCCGTCGCTCATAGATGGCGGTGGGTGTCCAGAGTTGGGTTTCTTAATTTCTTTGCGGGGGACACGATCCTGGGGAAACTAGCCCTTAACAGCTCGCTGTAAAAATTTGCACGAAAAACGGGGATGTATTGAAATCATTATATTTATTTGGAGTTGTTTTATGCCACAGCGAAAGAGGAATATATTTGATAACACCCCACTAGAGCGTTTACATGTCATGAAGTTTCATAGAGTTATGTATACCTATGGCGCGGTTCTGTCCGTGCGGATTAACATGCTGATGCCTATAGTCGGCTCGTTCATGTTGGTTCAGAGCGGTGAAAGCACAAACTGGAGACCTGAGAAAGTTCGCTCTACACTGACTTGCGTAGCTGGCGCTGCCAGAGCAATTTTAGCTAGCTGATAGATTTCTGGTTGTTCAAGCTTATGGTTCTCCCAGTAACGAAGAATGTCTTCGTTTTTGTTGAGGCGCGGCTTCTGGAGAAAAGATTCCAGCAGCACGTGGTGCGCTCTCGGTGCTCGATTGGCTAAGTGGCTCATCGAGTGCAGTGGTTCATCTTAAGGTAAACATTCGCGGACGCGTAGGCCTCCATGCCTAGAGTGGCGCAATCCGCTCCGACACTTGGACATTTCGTCGCCAAGCGCCCAAGCGGTGCTTTGAAATTGCCGCCGCCGCTGCCGCGCCACCAGGGTCAATTTAAGAAACAAAGTAAAGTTGAAGCCCTCCAGATTCCTAAGTAGTGGGGGAAACTGAGCGAGCTCGCTGACCACGCGGTCTCTTTTTGTCTCTGCTTTTGATGATGATGCATTTTTATTACATATGCAATGAAAACGAAAGGTAAAAATATCTGACAGTATCTAGGATTATTCTTGGCAATATAAGAATTAAATACGAACGCAACTTTTCCCATTAAGACCAATCATTGACACAATTGGCCCTGAACCGCTTTCGCTGAACCGGTAACCGCCACATCGAATTATGGTTTCGTTCCGCTTCGGGTTCAATACGAAGCGTTCGATTTCGGTTTCGGTTTTGTACCGGTTCGGTCAAAAATAACGGTTTTGATCCGGTTTTGAGTTCGGATTCAGGTTCGGTTCGACGCCCTGCTTACGACAACGCTGGACGGGTCTTCCTGTGTGCAATCTTCGTGCACTTCGAGCGTGCCCCAACGTGTGTTTTGACGTGCGTCTTTAATATTCGGCTTCAGGCTCGTCTGATCAATGACCGATTGTCGTCCAACGTGCGTGCTTGCACCCTTGTTTACTTTATTTCTACAACACGTAACCTAACGTCTCCGCTTGTGTGTCTGGAGTCGTCGGCTACAGGCTCGACCGACCGGCGTCCATCCGTCGCTGTTGATTGGAGTCGCTCGTGTGAGTTCTTCGTATGTTCTGTGTGCGCTGCTGTTTGTTAGCATGCGTCTCAGTTTTCATTTTGCGCAGTCAGATTCAGGTCTCGTTTGACCGGCAACCGTAGTCTTACGACAAACGCTGGACGGATCTTCCTGTGTGCAATCTTCGTGCACTTCGAGCGTGCCCCAACGTGTGTTTTGACGTGCGTCTTTAACAGTCGGCTTCAGGCTCGTCTGATCAACGACCGATCGTCGTCCAACGTGCGTGCTTGCACCCTTGTTTACTTTATTTCTACAACACGTAACCCAACGTCTCCGCTTGTGTGTCTGGAGGCGTCGGCTACAGGCACGACCGACTGGCGATCCGTGGCTGTTGACTGGAGTAGCTCGTGTGAAATCTTCGTGTATTCTGTGTGCGCTGCTGTTTTTATGTATGTGTCTCAGTGTGCATTTTGCGCAGTCGGCTTCAGCCTCCTTTGACCGGCAATCGTAGTCTTACGATAACACTGGAGGGGTCTTCCTGTGTGCAATCTTCGTGCACTTCGAGCACGCCCCAACGTGTTGGAACAGCACATTCTTCCAAGCACTTCAACTTGGAAAAGCCCTGCGGGGCTTCTGTTCAAGCGACAGATTCGATCGGCCTTCGACCAGCTGCACCCGGATCAACGGTCGGCAATGACCCAATGCCAGGAGGCAACTTTTGGAATTGACGGTCGGAAGGCTGTTGCCACTTTATCCAGGGAAGCCCCGTGTTCGCTATGAATTTCAGCGTAAACGGAAACCGCTGGCTGCCATGGGAGATTTTATGCCAGTTGGGGACATCTCTCATGCCGAGTGAAACTCAAAGACTGACGTGTCTGGCGGTGACACCTTGATGACATTCGAAACAGGACATGTAATAAGCCAAGCTCTATCTCGTGGGGCCGTTGTGGCATGTCGAGTTCCATTCCGGACTTTGCGACCACTGCTCCTGACGCATACCTGGACCCGGACACAAACAATAGACCGTTTGTAGAGCAAAGAGCCATGTCGAGTGCTGAGCAGTCTCCAGGATAGCCAACTCTCACCACTCTCGCAGTCTCCAGATCTAACCCTGAGCTTTGCATCTTCAGGACGTCCGCAGCGTGAACACTGTCATCCGCAGTACTTGGAAGGCTACGTTTAGGGAGAAGGTGTTGAGTACTCAAGTGCTGTGCGCTAGGTGTGGAGCACGAATATCCCCAACGCCTCTCCGCATGGCATGCGCCCATGCGACTCCGCCACTTTCATACTGAGTTTACTCGAACCAGGACCGATGCCTGCCACAGCAAAAGCCTCTGGTACACCGCGCCCAGCCTATCGTGGTGTTTGTTCTCTCTCGCTCGGTATCTAACAGTGCCTTAATGAGTGTGTCGGAGTGCCGTGCTGTATGTATAAGGTGGCATAAATGGGGGGTTCGCCGCTATTCAGTACCTGCATTTACGTACCTCAAATTTTTGTCAAAGGTGTATTTTAGTAGTGCACGCTTCCGTGTAAAATTTCAAAGCGCAGCTTCATTTCTGTGAAAAGTAAGAACAACATTTCTGAAAATTTCTATGACGGACGTCGACGCAGACGAACCAGCTGCAGCAAGCGCCGTTTTTTCTTCTGCTAACGAGAGATGGCGCAACCGTTCAAAATGCCACAACTAGCTGCGTTGTCTGCATTCAGTAGAATTAAATACAATTTTTCCGTGACCTGCTTGTGTCTAAAATTAAGCATACACTGTGAGACTTAACAGAAATAAAGAGAAGTGTAGACGACCAGGAAAATAAAGCAGACGACACACACACGAAATCCGTCAGGACAAGAGCACACTCACTGAGGCGACCTGCATTGCGCCATCTCTCGTTAGCAGAAGCAAACACGGCGCTTGCTGCGGCTTGTTCGTCTGCGTCGGCGCCCGTCATAGAAATTTTCACAAAGGTTGTTCTTACATCTCACAGAAATGGAGCAGTGCTTTGAAATTTGACACGGTAGCGTACACCACTAAAACACACCTCTGACAAATATTTAAGGTACGTACATGCCGGTACCGATTTTTCCGGCTCAATTTACCGGCGATCCCGCTATTTATGCTACCCCATATATTGAATCGTGTTTTGAAAAGCTATTGGTTTTTAGAGAACAAAAGTGATTTGTTGACTGCTCAGCTTGAAAAAAAACAGAGACACACCGACACACAATGGGTCTCGGATATTGGTGTCTGGCCCGTACTGGGGCGGAGCTCGTGGGTCGCTTCTTGTTCAGCTTTTCTTTTACAGACAGTCATTTTTGTCTTTTTATGATCTTCAATGGTTCTGGTATGTCTCATTCTTCATTCCTATGCACTTGCTAAAATGAAGATTTCAGAGCGAAGGAGTTGGCCTCCTATATTCTGCGCTTTTCTTTTACTGTCACTGGGATCCCTTTGTCACTGCCCACCAGCCACAGGAGAACCGGTCTTTAAACAGAACTTTACATGCAGTCAGACGCTCTGTTATTCTTGCTACTTCATGTCTCTTAGGTGGTTTGACTCTGGTTAAAGAAACATTCTGCCATTACAGCAATTCCAGAACCTTAAGAAACAATGCATCTTTAATTTTCTACAGTGTACTCAGTAGCTGCAAAAGTAATGTAAACACAATGTTTTCTCTAAACAGCACACATCACCAGAATAAGACAATTAAAAAACTCGCCCATCAATCTTCCCACAAACTATTCCTTTCATAACTCGTGAACGGAATTGTGTACAGTTGGGTAGAGCTAAAACAATGCATCATGAAATATTTACAGTGCATTCGGGAGCAACAAAGAAAAAATTGTTCGTATTAATGACACATCACGAGAAACTACAGTAATGTAAACACAAAACGATTCATTTGATAAATTGCACAGATTACCAGAATAAAACAATTCCAAT
Source organism: Ixodes persulcatus (assembly GCA_013358835.2). Classification (NCBI taxonomy): domain Eukaryota; kingdom Metazoa; phylum Arthropoda; class Arachnida; order Ixodida; family Ixodidae; genus Ixodes; species Ixodes persulcatus. The sequence goes on from JABSTQ010000912.1 coordinate 50,856, forward strand.
ACACTCGTAAGTGCACTTAAGTCTAAACGAATTGCGGCAGCAGATGCAATCACCCTTGACAAATCATTGTACAGTAGAACCCTGATTTTACAACTTGCAAGAAACCGCGCAAAACCGTCGTACAATCCATGAGTCGTATAATCCTAGAAACAGTAATTGCGGCTACAATGTTCGTCCTCGCTCGAGAAAAACAAAAACCTACAATTTTTTCAAAACTAATATTACGCAGTTCTCTGAATAAGCTAAGACCCTAAGAAAAGCAAATCAAGGGATTGTGGGGTAGAGGCAATCGAGACAATGTTCACTAGCACATACTGCGGACGGTACTCCTCACACCCACACAGGATAGGAGGAGAGTGTTGTAACATATTGGTTGTAAAGATGGTCGCACCAGCCGACCACCTCATCTATTTTCTAGGCCTCCAGACAATTTCTTTGTTCCCGGCGTGTCCCGCGAATCGTCGCACAAAATGGGACTGTTTGCGAAACTGTTCCAAAAGCAGGGTGAATTCATGATTAAAAAGGTTTACTCCGACTTATCATAACATATGAAGATAAAAAAGGTACAGGCATTTCGCCACCTATGCAGGCGGCATCTTCAGTATACTACTGACACAAGTGAAGCAAGGCTAACCAGTCTACTGATCACACACGTCCCTGTAAACAGTCCGGCAGGGGGCCATGGTTTGTATGGCACACCGATGCGTCACGACGGATGAACCAGAATTCGAGGAACTTCCTTTGGCCCCATCTTTGTTCTCGGGCAAGTGTCGTCACATAGTACAAGTGAAAGGTGTGCCCGGTTTAAAAACAGTTTGTATACCCAGCGAGCACAAAGCTGTTTTTAAACCGCATTACACTTTGGCAAACGTGTTCACGAAGCCGAAGGACCGTACCCCGGCGGATGGTCAAAGCGGGTTGGTATACAAAGCGCAGTGCGGGGATTGTGATGCGACTTGCATTGGCGACACAGGCAGAAAGAGGGCAACGAGAATAAAAGAACACAAAAGGGACATTGCCAAGGCCACACATGCCACGCGTTCCAAGCCGGAACTTGTCGAACACTGCTGGACGACAGGGCACACATTCGACTTGGACAATGTGACGACGCTTGCCCGAGAACAAAGATGGGGCCAAAGGAAGTTCCTAGAATCCTGGTTCATCCGTCGTGACGCATCGGTGTGCAATACAAACCGTGGCCCCCTACCGAACGCCTGCAGGGTCGTGTGCGATAAGTAGACTGGTTAGCCTCGCTTCATTTGTGTCACTGCATGATAGGGTTGTTCGTTTTCGGGTAAAACCCGATTTTACCCGATTTTTACACCCCGAACGTGTTTCAGGAGAATCGGGTTAAACCCGATTTCTCCCCGAATTTCGAAACCACATAACTAACCTATTTATTTTTGCGCCGCACGGTGTTTGCGGTGCACACACGCTAGCTGCCCTACCTCGGGACAACAGTGACCTATAGTTCATTCGCAAGCTGCGTGAAGCACTGTGGACGCTACACGACACTCAAGCAACCGCCCAACGAGCGCGCCTAACTCACCGTGACATTCTACGGAGGCCGGCTGAAGAAAAGCGACAATAGGCTTTGGGGCCTCGGAGGGACACTTCCGTCCCCCGGCTGTGCAGGTGGAACCGCCTCGGCACGACACGTAGCTTCGGCCCTGCTGCACGCAGCTTGTGAAATGCACTATCAATACCCCTTCGACCGGATTTAGGTGTCGACGCCCAGCAGGGTCTCTTGGGTAGCATGGCCTCCTCGCTGGCGTCCAACCCTTCTCACGAACAACGTCCGAGCCAGTCAGTTGCGTAAACATTTCGGGAAAACTTAACAGGTTTATTCCATAGCGAAATATCTGATCGAAGACGACTGTCTCTCGAACGGTCTGGGTTTTTGTTGACACCTGAGGGAGATGAGGACTCCGTGGTCGGTGCTTCCCTTGAAGCGACCGACGGCAATCGCAGGTTGAAAAACCTGATGTCCCCCCAATTACCAACTTGAAACAGACCCTTAATTTTAACGCATCAGCGTTAAGGAGCTCGTAAAACGCTCCAAAAAAAACAAAAAAAAGAAAACGAATTTCTTTTTGAATACCTTTGTAAATTTAACCCGAAAAAAACCCGAATTTCGGAATGTTTCCACAAAAAACCCGAATTCTCCCCGATTATCAGCTTGAAAAATAGCACCCGATTTTTACCCCCCGAACTTAAAAAAATATGAAACCCGAAAACGAACAACCCTATGCATGTATAGTGAAGATGCCACCTGCAGAGGTGGCGAAATGTCTGTACCTTTTTGTCATCTTTGTATGTTATGATAAGTCGGAGTAAACCTTTTTAATCATGGGACTGTTTAATTACGCGTGTGTATAATCCGGGTTTTCAATGCATTGTTTCTACGGATCTCGTCTGGACCGTGCAATGGACCTTCATCAGTTACTCTGCTCAGTAGAGAGCATTACGAAAGGTTTACTGCAGCACAGGTTTTACTTGAATGGTCACTTGTGCGTTTTTCGAGACGAGCCTGTTTGAGATGGATTTTCAAACGGAGATGCAAGTACTTCTCAAGCAGCAGTCTTTCCACATTGTCTCTGTGTGGCGAGCATGGTCCAGTGATGACAGAACTGTTTTTTCTTGAGCACAGCTGCGATGGTCTTGAATGGAGATACGAGGTTTAAAAAGTCCGTTGTATAAGTGAGGCCCTTGAACTGTTCTTCAAATGTAATAAGGAACTGCATGACCGCATCACTTGGGTAGGTTAGGTTCTCGCCACCTCGCACAAACTCCTTTAGCTTGATGAGGGCGCTGTACTTGCTGTTGGAGTTTGAAGTCAGGGCTCCCTTGCAGGTGTTGCAGCTGACATGCTTCAACACGGCGTGCACAAGAAATCCAGCCACATAAGCCAAAATGTGGCCTTCCTCTGTTGTTAGCATGACAAGGAAGTCATCCATGATGCCGTCCTCCTCCGCAGCTGCAGCTTCTTGCGGTGCAGCCTGTCCACTTGTTGGGAGAAGGTCTGCAAGGTACTCCCCGTCGTCTACCGTGTAGCCAGACGTCTTGGGTGTGTGGATGAACTGGCTGACAGAGATGATGCGAAGAGCGCACTTCAACTCATACGCGCTTGGCACGGGCTTTTTTAAACGGACAACAGAGAAGAGATTCTCAAGACAGTCTTGAGTCATCCGGCCTGTGAGTAGACACCCATATCCGTGGTCGTTGAGGAGGTCTTCGTGGAGTTGATATACGACAGTCGTGGATGTTATCACTCCTGCTTGCGACGGCTTCCAGTGGGCCGTACTGCCCATCTTCATCTCCCTGAACGTCCGTGCTGTCAGATCCAGCTTGTGGATGGCAGCCTCGTGCTGCTTGCGGTCGAAGTGGCTGAGGGCCACGGTTGGATGCCTTGATGACATCAAGATGAACCAGGCAGACACCAGCTCGCAGAACCAGGCGGTTGTTTCTGCCTCCGGTGGTAGCTGGACTTGTTCCACCCTGTACCGCACGGCGGCTGGTGCCTCACGAAAAAATTGGACGGCAACATTGACCTTCATTTTGGTAAAGTGCCCCTGACTCAGGTGCACACCTGACAAGCGGGGGGCAACTTTAAGCTCGTTGTCGCGGTCCATTTCCAGTGCGGTCTCAATGTATTCGAGCTTGATGCTGTCGCTGGGTAGGTTGTTTTCGTTTTTGGTGCGCTCGCTGACAGTGAAAACACTTGAGCGTAAAAACTGTCCTCGAATGTTTTTGATCAGATGAGCAACATCTGCCATAAAATAAAGGCGGCGTCCCTGCAGGCACGGGTGGAGAATGCTACGTATCGTATCTAAGTCTCTGGTGCTCGAAAGCCCCAGCTCACGCCACATAGCTTGATTCGCTGGACCCATGTCACACGTTACGACAAGTACCTTCAACCCTGCTTGAGAAGACAACCTTACAAGCTCCAAGACAAAGTCTTTCAGAAGCCCACCATCAAGTGATCGTCCCGTAAAGTGGTAAGCAACCACCTGCTTCCAGCGGCTTGTCAACCCTCCCAACATGAACACCAAAGCACGATGTGCCCCATCATTTCTTTCTGGAAGTGTGACTTTTCCAATGAAGCAGTCCTCAGTTTGATCATGTTCAATGCCTTCCGCAATCTCCATTTCATCGAGAAACAAGACGCAGTCTCGTTCTGCTGCTTGCATGGTGTCGGCCTTTTTCTTCAGAACTCCTTGAGAATGCCAGGTAAGAAGTGCAAACTCAGCATCCTCCTCATCAGAGTTCTGGAGCTGGGAAGCGGGTAGCCCATCGTTCGCAGCAGCTCGTAGCCCGTCGTGCCGCACGCAAACTTAATTTGTAGAGCTTGTTTCACTGTCGACATAGACCATGTCATTCCCCTGCTGATTTGTTTGGAGAGTACTTTTTTCTGGTCGTCAGCCAGGAACTGTGGATTCTTTAGTGCGCAAAGTTGTTGTTGTGCACTCATCAGTTCATTCTTGAGAGTACGGATTTGCTTTTTTGCATTTTCATGATGCCGTTGGAGATTCTTGTACTTGTTTGTGATATCCGTTAGGGCTTTTTTGATCTCAAGACAACAAAGGTTATCTGTTCCTGTTGATATGCTTTCTGATGTAGGCTGTATGTCGTGTGGTAAGTCGTTTTCAGGTGGTGATGTAGTTTCGGCCATACCTTTTGGCACCTGATCCGTGCGATCATCTTTACAGATGAAATCGTCTCGCAGTAATGTTGACGAAGTGGCTGCCGAGTCTCGAATGGGTGGATCAGCTGTGGTCGCCAGCAACCCGTCAATGCAATCTTTGTCGTAGGCTGTGCTTCGATTTATGTTACCGAAGCATACTTTGTCGATGCTTTTGTTGCTTACACTTGGGCTATCCTGTGGTGACTCCATTGCTGCAGGCAAACTGGATGACTCCGTTGCTGGCTGTTTGAGTGGGGAGTCAATGACAGGTGGTGATGCAGGTTTGGTAGGTACCCTTTGGCACCACATCTATGCAATCCTCATCCCAGACGAGGTCTTCCTGCAGAAACGTTGACGAAGTGGCTTCTGAGGCTCGGATGGGTGAATCGGCTGTGGTTGCAATCAACCCATCGATGCCAGTTTTGTCGGAGGCTGTGCCTGGATTTGAGTCGCTGAAGCATACTTTGTTGTTGCTCTTGTTACTCACACTTGGGCTACCCTGCTGTAGCTCTGTTGATGCAGGCAAACAGGACGAGTTCATTGCTGACTCTTCAAGTGTTTGCAGTGCAGCTTCCATTGGGCTCGCTGGCTGGTACATTTTTGGAGAAGCTGGCAAAATTAAATGAGAAAAATATTAATTACAATTTGGCACCATGAAAACTCATTTCTTTACAATAAAGTGAGATGAGAAGTATTGAGCATGATTGAGGTGTTATTTTGAAAAAGGGGGGATATTTTGTGGCCTAAAGTTTGTTAACAGCACACTTGAATAAAATAACATTGTAAAAAGAGTTGGAGCTCCTTTGCTGTTCATTCTGATATTTTCCCTCAGCAGATATTCTTCTATCTATATACCAAGGGGCATGTATGTAACACCAATTCAGCAGATGTGCTTTTTTTCTCTCTTAGGATTGGAACAGAAGCGTTTTTTGGTGTGTCATGAAAACATTCAAGTTTACAGCACATGGCAAGAGTAAATGTTTGTCATCCCCTTTCTGTACACTGGTTTTGCTTTTTTCACTGGGTTGAGACTGTGACCTTGCTCACCTTGGGAGCGAAACAATGTTGGCACAGCGGTCAGTTTGAGACGCCGCCATCCATCCATTCGCTTGTCCTCAAAGCAGGAGTCTTCGAAGTGCTCCTGGAAAGGAATGCCAGGTTTTTAGACACAGCATGGCACGAAAGAGTTCCTATGTCTGCATCAACACTACATTGTTCCGTTTGATCTACAACATGCTGGATGAAAAGGTGAAAAAGGAATTAGACCTCTCGTACTCGTTCTGCATTGCTATAGAACTGTTGCTTAGCTTTGTTTCGAAATGCACTGCACCAGGACCGTTTTTATTTTTTAATTTGGGTGCTTCATACGCGCTGCACATTTATTTACCATATGTTGTTTCTCCCCATGAAAACACGGACTAATTGCTTGTTCTCCAGACGCCGGACCACTTATACACGAACTCGTATCTTTGACATCACGCCGGGGAGGTGGCGCTTTTCAGCGGTTGCACGCGCAAATTGTGGGCATTCGAACGCTTTTCACGCGCAAATTGTGGGCATTCGGGCACTTGTCACGCACACATAAATTGTGGGCATTCGGCGCACTGATACTATGTGACCACACGCTTGTTTACAAACATTGGGCTGGTGTATTAACTGTGCATGAACCAGAGCGAAGCCTTTCTTGGGTGTGCGGACGCGTGCAAATAGCTGAGCCCCGATCGCGAGCAACTGGCTGTTCGAACGCGAGAACTCGTGGTTCGACCGCGAGCAGCTCGCGGCCGGAGCTCGAGAGCTTTTTCAGTGAAGAATACAGCGTCTGTCGCCGCGCGTGTACTCGGGGACGGGTTTCTGGGGCAGTTAAAAGACACGCATGCATCGCTATGAGAAAACAACGCTAATAAACGCGAACGCGCGGGTGACCGGCCCGCAAAAAGCTGCACCGGGTTTAGTCACTGCCACGACACGTCTTGTTTATCGCTTTGCAGCATGCGAGCACTCGGGATCAACGTCTCCGGACTGACTGACAATTTTTGTACTTACGCTGCAGACGCGCGATGTATCCTTGGGTTCCCAAAGAGGCCTCCTGACTCGAGATGTCCAGGCCGCCTTTCTATCTGGCTTGGTTGGGAATCTGTACATCTTCGCTCCACGAGTGGAGCTTCCGCGACAATACGGCACGCAGCAGGCTGGCATCGTGCATCACAAACCTCGCATAAGCGAGGACCGTTTCTTCGTAACCGAGGAAGTGACGCTACCGAGGCGATAGCGCGATAGCCCTAACGGGGATTAGTCCCGGTAACAAAATGGCCGACGGCAACAGCGGGCAACCAGGCTCACAACACTGGTTTGTCGGCAAGTGGTATTACAAAGGGTGGCCCCACTCTAGCAAAGCGGACATGAAGGCACTCTAATCTGGGAAAGCCCCGATATTGACACCAGGCCCAGTAGAACGTCGTCGGCTGCGTCGGAGGGGATGGGAGCATCAGAGCTCCACCAGTCGATGTGGCTATTAAGTCTCCAAACAGAAACACCTCCCGATAGAACTTTGTGAGCGCCTTCGTCATGGACGCTGTATTCCGTAGCGGGTTGCGAACGTTCTACTAAAACCTAAAATGGTGGTTCCGCTACGCTACATATCGCGGAGATCGTAGCAGCTAGCGGATAGCGCAGCGGGAGTGACTGAACGATCTACTAAAACACTCTACTATCTCCTTCAAGGCTTTGCGTTCTTTTTATCTGTAGCAGTGATTCACCTCCCTCATTCAATTAATTCTTTAAATTTGTTTATGCTACATAAAATGCACTCTTTTATCTTTTCTCGGATTCCTCGTCTGCACCGACTCTGCATGCAATCTGTTTAGGTGACTAATGACTGTGTTGTAAGCTCGTGTACATTTTTGCTGCAATGCCATTTTACAGGGCCGAGGGCCGGTCAAGCCCCCGTAGAGGTTTTTACCCTTCGCTCCACCATGCTTCATTGAAATAAACTGTTATTATTATTATTAATATTATGTTATCGGCGTTCATTAACAATGCGTAGCCGAGGCTTGCTCTATCTAGTTTCACTAGCATTTCTACATAAATAGCGGAATAATATAAAGAGTGTCGTGAAAGAAACAATAAGGATAAAGTCTATCGGAAACTGCATAAGCCAAGCCTCGGCGCAACTTGGAAGCCACGGCAAAACGTTCCTCAAATTGTGAACAACTTAAAATATCCCTTTATTTTTTATTTTTTTTAGAGAGAAAGACAACGATTTGTGACGCCTTCCCCGTTCTTCCGTTTCGGTTTCGTTTGTTTCGTTTACGTTTAAAACTGTGCGGCAAACTGCCGGGGCTGATTGAGAACAGATTACAGATATTGATACACGGGAACAGCGTCGAAAGGTCAGTATGCAAAATGACGACGACGACGTTTAGAGGATGACACACCGGGCGACGGCGGTGTCTCAATCTGAGCCCTGGGCATCGGTTCCTCGGAGGCGGCAGCTTCTACAGGGTGTCACAAAAAAAATATTTACACGGTCTTTTTTACCGCAAAAATAAACTAGGCATCGCGGAACGCTCATTCTCCGCCCAAAAGGTAAAGCTACAGGTTATAACCAGGTGCCAAAGTTTCAGCCCGATCCGATAACTTAAAGGGATTATCCGGTCAAATTTCGTATTCATGAAAACATTTAGACCTCATTGTCAATGGCTGTAGGAGCATCTTCCACGACAAATCTGAATTTTGTGTGCTTCCCTGGAGGAGTAATTGTATTTTAACCCAAGCGTGCATAAACGGCGTTTTCCTCTTCCACCTTCAGGGAAGCGGAGTTTCTGAGGTAACATCAGGCAAAGAACGCGCCGAACTGAAGTGCACTTCGAATTTTGTCCTCCGCGTGAGTGGTACGACGTGGTTCACCCTCGCTGCTGCGCTAGATTTTTTTTGTTTTGTTTTTTTAGAATGAAAGGGTATTTTCGTTGTGCGATTGTCACGCTCCACACTTCTCCGCGACATTTACAGTGGCGAGTAATATGGAATGCTGCGGTGCGTCGGGAGCACTGTGTTCCCACGGAGGAATGAGGCATAGGATAGGACAATTGCAAGACTGGTGTGACGTCACGTCAGGGATGGGAGTGCAGCCGTTGATACTTGCGAAATTCGGCATGGAGTTTCGTTCAAATATCCGTCGTTGATTACACTAAATTGGGGTGTCGTTTAATGAAATAAAAATGGCCTATGTTAATCATTAGGCTCCCACCAGGTAACCATCACGAAATCTTAAGAACTTCCGGTTTTCACCGGACAATCCCTTTAATCAAAAGTTATAAGTGATTTTCTGAAAATTTCAATGGGAAAATGGAGCCCATTTTTGCCCGTTTTCGGTTTCTGGTGCCATAGAGCCCCATGTGTTTATAAACTCCGTCAGCCGCCACTTTCCCATTGAAATTTTCAAAAAAGCACTTATAACTTTTGATTAATTTATCGGATCGGGCTGAAACTTTGGCATCTGGTTGTGACCTCTAGCGCAACCTTTGGGCGGAGAATGAGAGTTCGGCGATGCCTAGTTTATTTTTGCGGTAAAAAAGACCGTGTACATTTTCTTTTGTGACACCCTGTACTTTGGCTGGGCTACCTCCTTAGAGCCTGATGCTTCGACCCCAGTGGACCCCAGTGAGCAACAGCGCCATCATGTTCCCGGGGCTCCTTCATGCACCGATCGAACGGCGTGCCAGATCCCCATGGATGCCTCGCAGGTGACCCCGCCCAACCCGCATCCACGAAATCTGAACCGGCTTGCTAGAACCAGCGTCTCAGCTGAGACTGGGTGAAAGAAAGCACTGCCAAAGCCAGCGCACGAGCTGAGCGGGACTCAAGTTGCGTCTCAAGACGCTCGCGCGCCCCAGCCTTTGCAGTGCTTTCTTTCACATAGTCTCAGCTGAGACTCTTTTCTAGCAAGCCGGCCCTGGACTTCTGCGAATCGGACTGCCATCCTCCCCAATACCAACAACCTATGTCGTCGTCATCTTGCATGCATTTACTCATCACATTATCATGTTCACTAGACGCGGCACCGCGGGCCTCCATGGTACGGGCTGCTGCCTTTCCGCGGTGCCGCGGCTCTCCAGAGCCAGAAAAATAAAGACTAAAGACTATCCCCTGCTCTGAGTTTTCGGCGGTTCATGCGCCATAGTGCACACAACTGCCCAGACAACGTAGATGGTCCTGAGGACGTCCTCAGCTGGTAGAGTCGTCTTCGTCCCGACGAAGACGTCGTCGGGACGTACGGAACTAGTCGGGACATTCTGGTCCTTTCAAAGACGTCTTGAGGACGTTTTCAGGTTACCTTACTTAGGAAAACCAAAAAAGTCTTCTCCTGAATGACTCTTAATAGTACAAAATGTTTCCATGCCGGGAGGTGAAATAATACTAATAATTGGGGTTGTGTGGATATTTATACAGCGTGTAGTTGGTCAGCCATTTTTCAAAGTTGCGACGAGTCTCTCGCTGCAGATGAGCAATTCAGCCAGTGCAGTACAACCACTAGCCTGGGGTCTTTAACGTGCATCACGTAGTAGTGATACACGACCGCACGCCGGTACGATGCTCATCCAGATCGAAATGGGCAGGGTTGGGGATTGAACCCAGGATGCCTGGGTTCTGCAGCGCGAGCTTTCGCTCCACGTGCTCCGAGCTGGTGTGCGCTAGCCCCCCCCCCCCCCCACCCCCCGTCGGGAAGTGAAACCAAACCAGAAGGAGTACGAAAATAAGAATTCGTTAAAGGAAATTTTTACGGAACATTTTATTTGCGGCGCCGATGCCACAGGCATCGGTGGCCGCAATCGCCGTAGCCTCTACATCAGCAGCCAGTCGCTTCGCTTTCTTCCCTAGTGAACAGTGTGTTTCGGGTCCTCGCCGCTCAAAAGCTGTTCGCTCACGACCGGACTCCCCGAGAAATGTTCTGTGCAACCAGATCCTAGCACTCTAAATCTGCTACCGGGTTCTCATGGCTCCGTCGTCAAACTGCCAGGCTTTGTAAGTACAGAAAAGGCTATGGTACGAGCTTTGTCGACACCGGCTTAATGACAGAATTATTTGCGGACACACCCCCAGCATGTTTGCAACATGTTGTTTCATGTTTCTACAGAATCACTGCCAATTTATTTGATAAGGAAAAAAGAAAACTCTTGGTTGTTTGCGAGAATCTAAGTAAACTTCCGTCAAAATATTTTAGACACAATTCTTTATCATGTAAGTTCTTTGAAAAGTTGTTTACTAAACCCAAACTAGACAAAAAAAAAAAAAAACGAAAAATTTTATGTGATTAAAATAAGATAGCTCAGCTACTTTTAAATAATCCGCTGGGATTGTTCTTCGCGTGATGTCAGAATTAATTACATGTAACGGCTTCTTGTGTTGATTTTTTTCAAGAGTAACCAAAATGAAAGCGAGACGTGTTGAGCATTTAAAACAAAAAGCACCGTTTACCTGGAAGATGTTACGGGGATCGTCAAATTTCCGTATTACTCAACTGGCTGCGTGCCAGTGTCTTTTATTCCTCGCTCAGTTCGCGACCGGCCGCTGATAACAGGGTGACTGAAATTCGAGAAAAATTGCCTTCTAGACGATTCTGGAATGACCAGAAGCAAAAAACCACGGCTCGACGAGCAAGCAGGCTATGGTCCTTCGGTCGCAGATGAGAGATGCGCGGTACCATTTTTGTTTTACTTCCTGGTACCAATTGGCCGATGAAACGTTTCTTTTAGGTTTACGTTTCTCTATCCTTTTCCATTCGTGACATTATTTTGAAACCTGATCGGGGCCGGGCTGTTACTATATTTTACGCTTAAAAATTTTTGAGAATGATAAATGTATCCCTAAAATAAATAATAAAGGTTAACCAAAACTCACTTCAAGTTGATGAAGATTAAGCCTAAAATTAAGCAGGCGGCGCGGATGATTAGGTACATCAACTTGTTGCCTGTTAACTGCGAAATATTGATCAAAATTACTTTATTTATTTATTTATTTATTTACCCTCAAGGTACATAGTACATTTGAGAGGGGAGTGAACACAAAAAATGATGGCAATTAAATCAGTCAACTAAGGGTGATGTTACAAAGTGCTTGTTTAAAAAGAGAAACGTCAGTGATGGAGGCAATTGAAGCGGGAAGGCGGTTCCAATCTGTTGACGTACGAGGTATGAATGACATACTGAATGCGTTAAGTGTTGTAACTTGGTATGCCAACCTTATGAGCGTGATCAAGGCGAGCTGAGCGATAAGATGGTTCGAGCATGAGGGACTGGCGTAAAAGTGAGTTGTGATGGTAGATTTTATGAAATAAAGAGAGACGAGCACATATACGGCGGGAAGATAAGTCGGGTAAGGACAGAGTTATTTTCATAGATGTTACACGGGAAGTACGATGATAGTTAGATAAGATAAATCGAGCTGCTCGATTCTGAATGCTTTCTAATGCAGTGACAAGACAATGTTGGCCGGGATCCCACACAGATGAAGCGTACTCCAATTTAGAGCGGACTAGACACTTGTACATTATAAGTTTTAGCGATGAAGGCGCTTGAAAAAAATTGCGTTTCAAGTAACCCAACATACGGTTGGCATTACCAACAACATGCTCAATATGGGTATTTCATGAAAGATTGGAGGTGATATAGACGCCGAGGTACTTGTAACTGGAAACAGGTATTTGAATCCAAAAAATAATTAAGTTCAGCACCAGTGTAATCGGTTTTCGTGGTGCAGTACCGTGCCTTCCCTGCACAACGTGCTAGTGCTGCTGGTAATTTGTTACATGCCACATGCCTTGTTTTACTACTAGTCCTA